>KK115299.1:87991-100404 GCA_000611955.2 Stegodyphus mimosarum | reverse complement strand
TTTCACGTCTTTAGCGCAGTGAGTACTGGCTGAATCCCAAACTAGTAAACCTCTATTCTGACCTCTCAACAGTGGTGGTAGCATAAAATCAACCCACTTTCTTATAACTGCTTGGATGCACCAGGCTTTTTCACTTTCAATGACATAAATTCCTGAAACACGTTGAATCTGTTCTTTTTTTACCTTTAGTGATTAAAAATGGCGATACTTTCATGCCATCTAGACGAATCGCCAAAATACAGGTAACACATGCACTATCGTAACCGGTAGAAGGAACGTAAATTGACGAAGAAGCCTTGTGGTGAACTGTCGTTTGAGCTCCTTGGCCTAGGAATACCGCGGTCAACAAAAAGCTTAAGCGCAAGTGCACGCTTAGCAACTTTATTGTCTTCTAGCTTAAACAATGTTGTTGATCTCCTTAGAGACAGTTCATATCGTTTAAGGAAGTTGTCCAACCAGTGTGACGATGCTTTAAATTCTTCTGTGGATGTATCAAATTCAGTTGCTGTTTCAAGGGCAAATTTTTGAATATCAGCCCTGCGCACAACCAAAGCCATTGCTCTCCTGCCTGCAATCCAGTCCCTGATGCAATCTTCCACCTCAGAAAAAAACGGCTGCCGATCTGATCCAACTCTGCGTTTTTTCTCAGTTCCTTGGTCCACCAGTTGACACAGGTAATCGTAGTCTGCACGCCATTTGCGAACCATACGGAGATCCAGCATCTTCTCTTTACAGAATGCTACAAGATTTACACCCCTGAAGTTTTCCACAATTCTCTTTTTGTACTCGACGGAATAGCTCTTTCGTTTTGTACTCATTTTAACTGGGGTTAAAAATTATTCACTTTATTTTTAAATAAAATTACGTATGAGGAAATAATCAGACTTACAAGACTGAAATGAATGAACGCTGTATACCTGCACTGTCGCTCAATGTAGACTGCTGCCTTATGTTGCATTTTTAAGATGAATTCCAAGAATTAATTTGAAACGAATTGTAGAGGTAAACAATTCATTTCTCGGAATATTTTGTTTCAAACATTTCTCTGAAATAAGAGCATTAGGAAAGCTAAACATATTATTATTTATACTTAATAAATCAACGGCATTTTTTAACGAATTCTTTTTGTCACATTATTTTAACTAGGGATTATTTTAGGGGGATGTCTTATTTTACAAAAAGTTCCGAAAATCACGATAGGGCTTATTTTCGGAGGATGTCTTATTTTCAGAAAAAGACGGTATTTTGTCACTTTGTTTGATATTATAACTATTTTATGTTCAAATTAGTGTTAGCATTATCTCGCCTATTTAAATAATTAATCTCTTATTTAAGCAGTGTAAATTAATTAATTAAACTCATATTATTCAGTGACTAATATAAGAATCTATATTTTTTAGCTTTAAATATTCTACATTATATATTCATTATAATTCTCAAATATTTTGCTTATCGTGTAGAGACATTAGGTTATTACGAAGCAGGAGAGGTGAAAAATAAGCAACGCCTTCGCCGGGAATCGAACCACGGACCTTTCGGTTACGCCTCGAGCATGCAGACCACTACACCACGAAGGCATGCGAAGAAGGCGCGAGAAATACCTTATATACTCCCCCTTTTAAAGGGCGACTGGGGTTTGGGGGACCCAATCGCCAAATCGCGGTGGTGGAGAATCATCATCCATCACCTTTTCAGTTCGGGCGCCAGTGTAGAGACATTAGGTTATTACGAAGCAGGAGAGGTGAAAAATAAGCAGCGCCTTCGTCGGGAATCGAACCACAGACCTCTCGGTTACGCGTCGAGCACGCAGACCACTACACCACGAAGGCATGCGAAGAAGGCGGGAGAAATACCTTATAATCGTATATCATAATTTTAATTTCTGCATCATTTAAATATTCTTAGTACATGTTTCTCCAGACTAATCTGAGCATGAAAGTAATTACAAACATTGTGCTGATGACTAATTTCATTTCAACTTCCTGAGGAAAATTGCAGATTATTGACTATAAAATCTGAATGCAGGCCTTAAATGATCGTGCTTAAAATCTAGCTTTGTACCAACAAATATATATCTCCCAGCCCTAACACTTACTTAGTCAGCTAACTTATACGCAGCAATACTATTTGTCACAGTTTCCTACGTTACTCGAGCTTTCCTCTGTCAACAGCGTTCTACCATATTTAGATCTCCTTTTATTCAAGTTATAGTGTCAGTCTAAGTATCAGGATTCCTGCAGCAACTTACAATTAATATGATGAAGATCTTTTCCCATGTAATTCTTCGACATCAATCTTAGACTATTTACTTTAAATTAAATATATCTATTGTGTCTGACTTTTATAGTACAGCGATAGTCTATTTAATTCACCATTGCAGGCAGTCGCACATCAGAAACAAACACTCAACTATCCAGTCAAAGTTTCAAAATATTGTGTAATCAGTGTACTTAATATGCACCAGATTTCGGTGCTAATATTATTGTTATGACCAGTTTTCAGTGCAACTTACCACTTTTAGTCTCAAAATAACGTTTTTGATTGTGCTATTGTGTTCATTTCTTAAGAGCATATACCTTCGACCAATGTGAGTTGTACCAGAGCAAAGTCTGTATACTCAGGTGACGTCCTAGAAACATCACCAGAAGATGAACCCAACGGTAAAGGTAAATCAGTATATCCAAATAATTTGCACACCGCTCCTCCAAGCCATTACATTGATAGCAACGTTGATTGCTCCTCAAACGAAGACAGAAAAGAGTTTGCCAATTCCATATTTGAAAAATGCATAGGTCTGTTAAACACAAGGAAGAAAAATAAGCCCCTTTTGCCAAAAGATCTTTTTCAGGAAATTTATGCGCAGATAGAGATAATAAAGAACTTGACAATAGGAGTTCCAACGCACTACGAGCCAAGGCCCAATAATTCCCCAAAAGACGATTACGACAAATTTCACTACTGCGAACATAATAACCCAAATAACACAAAAGCTGCCAACTGCAAGCCCACTGATACTCAGCAAGAAATGCATGTCAGCTTTGCCCAAACAGAGCAATTGCCAACATATGCTCAAATTGCCATGAGGAACATTGGATACAAACGTCATATAGGACCAGCACTTCTAATTACACCAAAGAACAACAGCTCCAATGTAAACATTCAAGAAAAGTTAGAGAAGATATCTCCAATTTCGAGTCTTGGTATTAATATTAAAGCAATTACCAAAATTCAACGGGGAGGTATAACAGTTTCCTGCGAAAACAAGGAAGAAGTCAAAAAACTTCATGAGTCTCTAGACAAAATTCAAGACATCTACGAAAAATTTAATACGAAAATTCCTCAGAGAAGAACACCGAAGTGCGCATTTAGTAACATCCCTCACGGAACAACCGCAGAGGAAATGCATAATATTTTAACAGCACACTTTCCCATAATAAACAATGACTTTAAAGTAATATTTAAATTAAACGATAAACGAAACAGTGCAATAAAATGGATCGTTGAATGCTCCCCATTAATATTTAAGTTAATGACGGAAAGAAAATAAATCTTAAGTGGTTGGAGAGAGCACCGAATCACTGAATATTTTAGCATTAGAAGGTGCTTCATATGTCAAGACTTCAACCACTCTCCACGAGACTGTCCATACAAACAGTACCGTGTCTTCTGTGGGGGACAGCATGATATTAAGAATTGCAGAGAAGAGATCCCAACTTGCATTAACTGCAAACTTTTCAATAATGTGAATGACAGCGATTTCAATATAAATCATGCTGCATTTGTTTCGATCTGCCCAATGTACCATCGTGAAATACAAAAGATCAAGGTAAGAACGAACTACAGTGCATCCAACTAAGGAAGCAAAAACTAGCGAGTCAGCAAAACAATGACTCCTCTCCCTTCAACCACACTAATAAAACGAAACAATGGACTTAAAATAAAAATTCTGCAAGTTAATTTGCAAAGAGCCCAAGCATCATCAGCAAAACTCCAACTTTTCTTAGCAGCAAACCATTATGATTTAGTGCTCGTTCAACAGCCTTATTGGGTAAGAGGTAAGATTGGCGCTATTCCATCAAGCTGGAATTTAATCCAACACCAAGACGGAAAAGAAACTCAAATAAGAGCAGCTATCATATGCTACAACAAGAATTGGTCCCCATCAACAATATTTACCTCTAAAGATTTAGTAACAGTAGCCTTGAACACTTCAAAGGAAGACTGCTCATCACCTCCTTCTATGGTTCTCCAGCAGAGGAACTATCTACAAACCTCAACCAACTAGGTAACATCATCAATAGATTCCCCAATTCCCTCCACATCATTGGAGGGGATTTTAATGCCCATAACCAAATAGGGGGATACTCTCGTACTGAGCAAAGGGGAATAGAAGTTGAAGATTTTATTAATAGTTACATTCTAGCATTAATAATTGAAGAGTCTGCCCCATCGAAATTTGAAACAAGTTCTGGAAAAGGATGGCCCGACCTAACACTTGCAAATAATGCTCTGGCCCACCGGATCATGAACTGGACGGTCATGCAGGATGAAGTAATTTCAGAGCACAAATTAATATCATATGAATTTAACTCCCAGACTCTAACAACAACAACAAAGCGCTTCAAAACCACAAATAACAAGATAAAAAATTTGTAAATTCAATCTCCACAGAAGTTCCTTTAATAATAAATTAACTAAAAAATTCCACTAATAAAGTTCAGTTAGATGACTTAACTACAAAACTGACCAAATCAATTCAAGCCCACTGCGAAAAATCCTTTGACACTAAAAATCCTAGTGATATCAAGAAAGTAAATTGGTGGACCACCTCACTTCAATCTGAACGCAATAAAACTAGAGCTTTAGAGAGAAGAATGAAGCAAGCAAAAACAGAAGCAGATAGAACAGTAGCGTACATAATTTTCGCCAAACAGAGAGCTTTCTATAAAAAAGAAATTCGATCAGCAAAAATAAACTGGTGGAAAAAATACGTATCAAACAGCAAAGACCCCTATGGTCCGATTTACAAAATCCGCGCAAACAAAGTTTTCAGACCTTCACAAATAATAATTCCCCATTCAATTTCACATACCTCAGGGTCAGAGGATGCAACTACAACTGAAATAGAGAAAATCATGGACGCCGTATTCCTAAAGGACGGTGCAGAAGGTCATAGAACTGCGCAAAGATTGAGAAGAGAAAATACCCGTCCTCCTTACACACAAGATGACGCTCCCTTCACAGAATTCGAAATTAATAGTATTATTAAAAATCTCCCAAAGAAAAAAGCTTGAGGCCCAGACGGGATAGATAACGTAATAATAAAATAATAAACAAACATTTCCCTTCTCTTATCCCGGTACTAATAAACAAATACCTACATTACGGTATTTCCCCTCCTGCTTCAAGATAGGACAGATAATTCTGCTCAACAAGAAAGGTCAAGATGCGTCCAATCCAAGCTCAGATAGGCCAATAAGCCTTCTACCAGCGCTGGGAAAAGTTTTTGAAAGAGCCCTTGCGAATCGCCTCAGGCACCACATGAGAAAATCAAATAGCACCAGTACCCTCTTTCAGCTTACCAAAAGAAGTACAAGGCATGCAATCAACGAAGCAATAATCCAAATTTCTAACAACAAAGCCCAAAATCTACATTCTGCTCTACTATTCCTAGACCTCAGAAAGGCCTTCGACTCACTCTGATGGCCTGAGGTATTAGGCACACTTAAGGAAATCAAATGCCCGAAGAACCTATTTAAAGTATTCCAGAACTATTTTTCCAACAGAAAGAGCATAATGATAACCAACAGCAGAACCATCGACAGAAACCAAAAAAGAGGCTGTCCGCAAGGCTCTCGTCTCAGCGCTGATTCCTGGAACTTAGCATTTAATAAAATAGTACATCAATGGCCAGATCACACAAAGTGCATTGCGTTTGCTGATGCAGCCTTTGTAATCAGTGGACGCTCTAGACAAGTATTGGAGGCCAATGTTAACACCACTCTAGAAAAATTCAACGAACTTTGTAAGCACCAAAAACTAACAATACCGCAGGAAAAATCCCAGGCCATGATATTTCATAAGCCTTCTAACAAGTAACTAGATTACCGAAATTCCACATTGACAACAACAAAATCAAAATAGTAAAATCCTTAAGATATCTGGGAATTACAATAGATAATTAACTTAACTTCATTGAGCACCTACAGCAAATTAAGAAGAAAACCTCCAGTATAGCTAACAACCTGAAAAGAATGGATGGGGCTTGAACCCCCAGATACAAAATCTGTTATATGACACTGTATGGTGCAGCAATATGGGCGTCACCAATGACAGTGAGAAAACATAAGCAGCTCCAATCCATCCAAAGGCCGTTCTTTTTAAATTATTCCCGAGCTTACAGAACAACCTCAAATGCTTCACTCTTTCAGCTTACCAGCAGTGTCCCCCTGTTCTTAGTTGCGAAGCAGGAACATACAAAGGCTTCATCTCTTCAGTTAAGAAAAGACTGCAAAATTAAAAATGAGATAGTAGCTTCCAGCTCCTACACTTCACCGATCCATCCATATGAAAGACACCCAATTAGCCGAAATAATATCACACTATGCTTAAAGCAAAATAGATACCAAACACTGATAGCAAAATAGATCTACACTGATCGTTCTGGCATAAACAACGGAAAAGGATGTGCTGTAAAAATCTATCTCAATGTTCATGACACAAAAGACTTCAAGTTATAACTTGACAAAGAGAATAGTGCTTTTCAGTCAGAAATGTTCGCGATTCTGCAGGCAATCAACGTAAGCATACATCATCAGTTCCCAAGGACTTATATCTATACAGATTGTCTCTTGGCAATGCATGCACTCGCAAACACAAATAATAAATCATCATTAGCTCAGGAAATTCTCCGAAAATCCTCCAATGCCCAAGGCCAACATTTCTTTATAATCTGGATCAAGGCTCATGCTGGTGACAAGGAAAATGAAGAGGTTGATATATTAGCCAAGGAGGCAGCGCAGGGAATCAATGCCAAGAAAATAAGCATCCCCTGGCCAGCTTCTCACTTGAAACAAAAACTACAAATCACAGCTAAAGAATTATGGCAACAATGGTGGGACGCCGCAAATACAGGCAGAAGACTTTACAACCTCTATCCCAAAGTTGACTCTCCCCCCATCCATTTCTCCAGACATATCATGTGGTTTATCAAGGGAAACGGCCCCTTTCCCACGTACCTCTATGCAAGAAATCTCTCCTCATCAGACTCCTGGGCAAGTGGTGAAAAAGGTCACCCCGAACATTATTTATTTTCCTGCCCGTTTACAGATTCTCTTCATCTAAAGAAACCGAATTCAAAAGAGAATTTATTCCCATTTCTAAGATATGAAGTCAAGAATAAGCCCTTGCGGAATAAAATTACAAAGGTTTGACTTTTTGGCTGCTAGAAGTCAAGAGATAGTGTAGTATAATTTAACCTTCAAAGAAAGGCTCCAGCAACAGCGAAACAAAGCAATTAAATGCAGATATAATGTACTCGAGCGTACCATTACAGGAAAGAAATAAACACCGCAAATCATATGAAGCGCAACAAAAGACACTCACATGTAGGGTAAGGAGCTACTATCTGTTTACTTAGGGTAAATAATAGATAACCCCCTACATTTCTATGTAACTTAAGATAACATCACCTGAAAAGCGAACATATATAATCAATTGCCAGCATTGAGTTGCTAAAGTATTAACTGTGTAATGTATCATGAAATGTATTTATTGAAAACTAATTATTGTAAAAACGCACGAAATTGCATACAATTGAACAGATAAAAATAAGTTGGGAATATCAGCATATGTATGCAGATATATCTAAAAGTACGTAGTACACAAAAGTATGCACATGAAGCTATTTTCTTCTGTTTTCAAACTTATTAATTTACGTTCTTTTTAATATTATTTTATATTTTTTTCTAATTTTGACTGCTGATTGTAAATAATGATGTGAACAAGCCATGATTGTAAATATGATCTAAAATAGAAATAAGTTACTTCTAACCAACACAATTTAATTTTATGATCAATCTTTACATGTAAATAACAATGTACTGCTAGATAAAATGCAATTTTTTAAAATCAGTTATCACAAAAACATACGTTACAACACATAATGAATCTTCAAAATTGAGCTGCTAAAATTTCAGCGCAACTATATAACAGTACTTAAACGTAAGCTTTGTAAACAATTTTTTAGTTCCAACATATTCTGTTAGTGATTCTGATACTGATGTAAACAGATCATGTTTGCAAAAATGATTTGTAACGTGGGAACATCACACCTGTTTCTACTGCATTTTCCTGAAACATGATGCCTGTGTCCACTACAATAGGTAACATCTTGAATCATGCACCTGTACAGCTATGTACATTGCTCGACATTGAAACTGCAACACCAAGAAGGAGTGGTCAGAAAGTGATGAAATTAGGAAAAAAGATAGAGATAGCAAGCAGCAATAAGTTGTAGCATTCATTATTTTAACTAACCAAGTTATTTTTAGTTT
Source organism: Stegodyphus mimosarum (assembly GCA_000611955.2). NCBI lineage: Eukaryota > Metazoa > Arthropoda > Arachnida > Araneae > Eresidae > Stegodyphus > Stegodyphus mimosarum. Next base: position 91,849 of record KK115299.1, on the reverse strand, counting down.
GAACTTTCCTATCGATATCTCGAAGTTTCAGTTGCTTCCCGAATTTAGCGCGAGCGAGATATTTATGCAAATCGCAGATATCTCATAGCAGTTTAAAAGGCAGGACTTAACGAGGAAAAGAGACAGAGTCTTGGATTTATCGCCGTAAGGCTGTGCGTGCAAATAATTCCTCTGTCTAGTGAAAGTTCGCCTTCATAGGCAATTGTATTTACTAGTTCTTACTCGTGAAATTCGCATTATTGCATTTCACTGAGAGTTAGACTTCCCTCGCCGTCCTACTTAAAGTTAAACTTAGGTAATTAAATTGTTAACACGCTTTATTTCACATTATTTTAGTTCAGCCCAAGTAGTGGCTTACTCTCAAGTCGGAGAGTTGTAATTATTTGAATAAAAGGGTCCTTTAAACCCTCCTTCTGACTTGTAGTTCTTCAACACTAAAGGACATAGCCTAGATTTGCTCACTGTCCTCTACATAGGGTTTCACAGCAAATGTTTAGCAAGAAGATTAAGAGATTAGAGTTGAAATCATACAAAGTGATCTTTATTTCAAAATGATAATCAGAATACAGAGCGAGAACGGCGTCGGCTCAGTAGCGATGCACGAAGAAACAAGTCTAGGGTCAATATAAGTGCGGATGGTGTCCTAAGGGATGGCTCTCTATTCCCTTTCAACTATTTGCCACAGTTCGTCTTCTGAACGAGGCAGGGGCAGAGTCTGCAAACGGCGTCCAATCACGTCCCACACATGTTCTATTAGTGACAGGTCAGGAGAGTACTGTGGCCAGGGAAGCATCTGTATACCTTGCAGAGCATGTTGGCAGATGCGAGCACTGTGTGGTCGGGCGTTATCCTGCTGCAAAATTGTTTAAAGGTAGAGGATTGCCACCGGCAGCAGTACATTATCCAAGTATCGTTGGGCCATCATAGTGCCTTGAATGCGAACTAGAGGTGACCTGGAATCGTAGGCAATAGCGCCTCAAACCATTATGCCAATTTGTCGCGCGGTGGGGCGTTCCACAGTTTGTGCCGCATTAGATCTGTCTCAACGTCGACGCCACACACGTATGCGGCGACTGTCACTGGATAAACAGGAGCGTGACTCATCTGAGAACACGACGTTTCGCCATTCTGTCATCCACATCGCTCCAGTCCGGCACCATTCTAAACGTTGGTGTCATATGCTGTGGGGTCAATGGCAGTCTTCTTAACGGACGCCGTGAGTGCAGGCCACATTCAACTAATCGACGGGAAATAGTTCTGGTCGACACGGGAACATCCAGATTACCTTGCACATGCTTCAGAATAACGGTACAAGTGATTGGGGGACCGCCAAAGCTTGTAGGTAGATGCGTCGATCCACGCGTGCTGACGTCACTCTGACGGTACCTGCACCCCTCCTTCTTCCCACATTTCCTTGTTCCAACCATGTTCGCCATAGCCGATGCACCGTACACGCATTCATGTGGGTATCAGCTGCGATTTGACGTAAGGACCAAACCGCCCTTCTCAGTCCGATCACCATACCCCTTGTAAAATTGTCTATCTGCTGGAAGTGCCTTCGTTGACGGCGGCCTGGCATTCTCTCCTATTACACGTATCCTCTGGGACAAAAACTAACTTTCTTCGATAATTCGTCTGGCAGAAATAACGACACGAATATTGCTCATTCTGCACGTTCCTTCCCTTATGTCTTACTTCACGTGCGTCGGAGAGTTTCGCATTTCACATCATTCGCATAACTCAGTGACGTGCGTCTACTCTAAAATTTCCATAAATTTCTGAACACTACTTCTTGGTGTTGCATTTTCAATGTCGAGCAGTGTATATCGCAATGCATATCATGTAATGTAATCCAATTACCTGAGGTAATTGAACGCCGAAAGGTAGGAGTGCCGTTGGTATCGCCGACAGTGGCAGTACTTGTAGTGTTGGCTGGAGTCCCAGTTTCCATCACGACGCGAGAAATGATACCGGATGGTTGTCAGTTTTCTAGTTAGTGTGTAGGGCTAATACCTACTTACTTAGGGTAAATATTAGGTGGCCCCTTTAGTTCTACATAACATAACATACACTCGTGTCCATAAATTAAGGATAATGCAAAATTAGGCAAAGGAAGAGTTAGAAGCAAAACAAATTTGACTTATTTGTAAAGTTTATTTATTAAACAAATGGTAAAGAGCAAAAAAAGATGCTATATGTTTCATATTATTAAAAAAATTAGCGCTTTTTTTCTCCCTGGAGCAAATTCCAAAAAAAAAACCTATTTACAAAATATGTCTCCCAGACGATTCAATGCAGTCCGTACAACGCCTAGGCATGCTGAGTATCAAATTATCGATCTGATCTTGGGGGATATTACACCACTCAAAAAGCAATGCTTTCCGAAATTCCAGTAGACATGTAGGAGGAGGTTGACGGGCTGCAACTCGTCGGCCAAGCATGTCCCATACGTGCTCTACTGGATTCAAGTCCGGTGAGAATGCTGGCCAGTCCGTATGGGTGATATCCTCCGACTGAAGACATTCGCTTATGATGTTTGCACGGTGAGGACGGGCGTTGTCATCCATAAACACAAACTGTGCGCCCATGGCACCCCGAAACAAACGTACATGTTGTTCCAGAATGACGTCCCGATAGATTTGGCTTGTCATGGTTCCAATTTGAACATGCAAGTCAGTTCTGGAACCAGAATAATTCCACCTCAAACGAGCACTCCTGCACCACCGTACCGGTGTCGTTCAATGATGTTTTCTTGGTGGTAACGGGTATCTGGAGCTCTCCATATGAAAGTACGGCGAGAATCAGACTGCAAGCTAAACCCGGACTCGTCAGAAAACATCACACAAGCTCACTGTTGCGGTGTCCACAATGCATGCTCTCTACTCCAGGCTTACCGCAGGCGACAGTGATTTGCAGTAAGTGGAACGCATCTGACAGGTCTACGAGCATATATACCTATCTGCCCTAAGCGTCTGTACACGGTCTGCCTTGAAATTGTCGTACCAGTGACTGAAGAGAGCTGGCGAGACAGGTCTGAGGCTGTGCTCCGCCTGTTTCTTTTGGCAGTAACTGTCAAATACCGGTCCTCATTCGGCGTTGTAACTCTGGGGCGACTTTTGCTGTACCGTCTACTCACATTACCATCATCTTGGAATGGTTGCCAAAGCCTGGAGATGACACTCTGGGCAATTCCAAGTTCGTCTGATACTTCCAGTTGGGTACGCCCACATTCCAAACGGCCGATAATTCTACCAAGTAAAAAATCACCCAAATGCGTCCTTTGTGTCATAACTATTCGGTTATTGCACTGAAATGCTTATAAAGGGTCTGCGAACAATTTTACTTCTTTGCCTGTATTCCTTATCTATCACTCTCTTACACTCTCGTCATTGTGACGTACCATCGGTATCATCTGGTTACTTCCTGAAATTTGCATATGATTGTTGAAGATGTGTGTAGTGATTTCACAGGTGATATATTTATTTTAGAGTTCGATTTCCGCGTGACTCCGAATTATCCTTAATTTATGGACATGAGTGTATTTGACCAGTTAAATGAATTGAAAAGTAGATTCGACTGATATAAAGCAGCAGTTTATATCATTTATATCAGTCAAGTTAATCACCTGCCATGCATCTTATGTTTTTTCTCACATACCATAGCCTGACATGCCCTGTTTATCTATTTGTTAAACTCAAGGAAAATAGCATTAAAACTTGCGTTTCACTTACATTAAGTATGCTCCTTTGGTTGGCAACCGTGTTTTGCATTATGTGTTACTCTCAACAACACACACACACAAAAAAAGGAAAAGCAAAAACTAAATTGTAAAATTTTAAAATAAATCCAATACACTCT
>KK115299.1:0-80206 GCA_000611955.2 Stegodyphus mimosarum | reverse complement strand
TAAGAGTGCGTAAAAACGCACGCTGCTACTTTTTGTTACGAACGGTTACCAACTACGCCAAAACTCACTCAAAAAGGTGACAAACCCTGACAAAAACGTCCCGCAGAAAACAGTAAAAAAATTTAACTTAACTTTAACTAAGCGTTAGTTCAACTCCTATCACTGCGTGATGTCAAATTTCGCTAACCTACCAACTGCCGCACAATAAACAACCAGTAAATCTATCACACCACCGGATGTCCGAAGCGACCATTTACAAAACCATGTTGCGTCCCATCATTACCTACGCCTGTCCTGTTTGGGGCTATGCATGTAAAACTTCAATGGATAAAATCAAAGTTGCACAGAATCTTGTTTTAAGGGAAGCTGCGAACTGTCGCTGGTTCGTTAGAAACACGACAGTTCATAGTGAGCTGAAAATTGATGAAATTGATATTTATATGGCCAAACTGGCCGAAAACTTTTATAGAAAAATCCCAGACGTGCAAAATAGTACAATCCCTTTCCTCACCTATGATCCAAATGCTCAAGTTAACAGAAAGCGGCCCAGGGCTGTACTTAGGCATCTTTGATTAATCTACTATTTTGCACCCTATATGTTTCTATTCTCCCATTAACTACTAGCATTCACATGATCTCTTACTTTTGCTTTCCTTTGGCCCACCTTACCAACTTAATACTTAAGTTATTTACTTAATTTATATTGTCACTATAACATTTAAGGTTAAATTAACTGGATAGTTCTATTATATGACAGTAAATTGTAAAATTTAACGGTCTTAGTAAATACTGGCACTTCCTTAACCCTGCTTTCACGTTGATTATCGCACACGCCTTGCTCACTGTTCGCCTATCTTCGGTATATCAGCAGCACCAATTTCGGTCGGTTTCATCAAGTTACTATGTTTACTCTTGCCATCAATTCTTATTCATGATATGCAAATTGTAATTCTTTTCTGCATTCACATGCTCATCCCAGGATGGGTACTATGGAACTATACGTGTTAGAAAATCTTTAAGTTTAACCTTTCATCGGGTAGCGATGTTTTTCGCGGGAACCCAATACTGCGTCGTTGGGCCTGAACCGAAGCGACCTTACCTTGACTCGACCCAAAGCAGCTTAAAAATGACAAAAAACGCAATATATCTCCTACATAAAAATCCAGCGCAAGTTACAAAATTGTGTTAATTAAATAAGCATATTTCACAAATTAATTCAGCTATCAACTTGAAAGTACTTTTAAATTAAAGTGCAGATTTTTTTGTTTCTTCTAGTATAAGTTATAAATGTGTAAACTCAAATTAAGTATTTTTAAATCCAGATTATAACATGAAAATCACACCCATTTCCATTGTCCACTGCCAAGCGCGTTCAGAAAAATGAATGAATCGAACTTACAATCTTAAATACAAAACTCCAATTAAAAGTAAACACATTGACACAGAGATTAAATAAAATACACGCTATGTAGCATAATTTGAAATAGAAATGAATGAATTAATAAATTAGCTTAATTTCGCTACACAACAGGGGCGGAACTGAGCGAAATCGCACTGTTGTCTGTATGGTGCTCAAGGCTGTTGCCAACGGCAGGCGTAATCTTGCGCTCCTTGCCAAGAGGAATTTCGTAGGCATAAGCTGACTTCGTCAGACAAGTCAGCATAAGCAACAACCACAACAACAACATTAATTAGAATGAGAGTTAATGTGCAAGTTGTTAATATGTTTTTACGCTTAGTGCTTATTGATGAATGCATAAAACAAGTATAGTGAGTGGCAATATTCTATTTATACAATATTTGTGTTTTTAGTGCTATTCTACTTTTGGTCATAAATATGTTATCATGCAATTCTTGTTTATACTTTATTCTTGTCGGTACTGAATATGACATACGTCTTTCTCTTTGCCTCAAGACATTTAACTCCATTTCACATCAGATTCTTTCATGTAAGAATATGAGTTCCATCGGAGTTAGCTATTATCTAACTGCCACATTGTTTGATTCCTCAACTCTCACACTGTGCTCCGTAATCAATAGAAGCCGTTATGAGAGAAAGCAGATGTTCAATATCTTCCCTTTAATGCCCGTTGCCGGCTTTTGTACACAAGCGCCGTAAGTCCAGCAGAAAGTTTTGTCAGAATAGTAATACTGTCGCACGTTTTGTCTGGGTTTACCACTGTGTAAAATGTGATGAAACTCAAAAGACTTTATAAGCATAAGCAATAACTCCCGCTTGAAAAACTTTCGCTTGATGATATACTTTATATTACTAATCTGCAATTTCAGTTTCAGAATTAAGTTAAGAAATATTTTTCATTCACCTGATATACAATTTATTTATCCCTGATACCTTAATATTCTAAACATTTTGTGGCAATTACAATAGAGAAACGGACGATACTTCGTTCAAGAGAGAATCGCTCATAGGACTAAGGGAGTAATGCTCCGGGTTTTTGCAAATTTTGCCACTTTGCACAAATCAGATGTCTCAAGAAAGTCAACTAGCAATAACATTTGCTTTGAAAAACGAAGTCAGTATCATATATTCTACAATGACAATCACCAATAGGAGTTTTCCGGAAATGAACATTATGAAGAAAGAGTGAACAATGTTTAGCGAATTTATAGGAAATGAAAGCTGCTTATGAAGTAATAATGATAATGGTTATAAGCTCTTTATGCATGAGATAGAATTTGAGATGCAGACCCTTTTACACTAATTTATCGTTGCATTTTACTTACGATTAATTTTTTTCTTCGGATCAGTTTCTTTGTCTGACATCAGGATTGCCCACTCAGAGATTTCCTAAGAAGCCGATAGATAAAGTGCCTTACATTGCGATAAAAGTATTGTTATGAATAATTTGTATGTAACTGGCACAAATGATGGCGAAAATGAAATAAATAGTTACAGGTGAAAACATCGCGGATAAACGTGGTCGTACAAAGCGTTATGGGAGAAAGAAAGCAACGAGAAAGCATAGCAACTCTAAAACATTGTCGTAGAAAATAAAGCTGTGCAAAAATTTCGCTGTTTCTCGAACGTCATCCTCCGAAATATCGTGGTAAAAAAATTAAATTAATTACAGGATGGAGCTATAAAATCTCATGGTGAATAAACATCGAAGACGCACGTTTTTCTGACTAAAAAAAGATGTAAGTGAATTTTCGTGGTATGATTTGTGAACACCAGAAAAAAATAAGTAATATCTATATCTTTATATTTTTCATTAACTAATAATGTTTTATTGAAACAGCAAGAAGGAAACTCATACATTCAAAATCTGGAAATTATCAAAAATTAATGCTACGTATAAGCAATTAACAGAATTTTAAATTATATATATTCTTCCTTCTAATCATTTTTGGATTGTATTTTTTCATGAAAATCCACTAATACGTCTTAAAAGAACAGGTTAATAAACTGATGAGTTTTGATAGGTAGTAATATAAGTTTAAAATTCTATTAACTACTACACGCATTATTAATTTTTTCCAACTTCTGGATTTTGAATAGTTAAGTTTTCTTCTTTCTGATAAAAATTTATTCCTTAACACCAAAATATGAAACACAGAAGTAAAACTATTACTTACTTCTTCTTGTGTTTGCAAATTATTATGCGAAGATTCAAATTTTCATAGTCCGAAAACGCATTGCCTGCGATATTATCATCATGCGATGATTTGTGGCTACTTTATTTTTTTACCATGATATTTGTACGCCGATGTTTTAAAACTGCGAAGTTGTTGCACCGTTTTATTTTCCGTTCCAATGTTTTATAACGCGACGTTTAAGAAGTGTTATTTTTCTCCTTCTCCTTTCTTCCACGATGTTTTGTACATTTTCGGCGAACAATAAATAAGGTGGTTATCTTAAATCCATGCTGATTTATTAGCTTTACCCTCACAGATACAACCAAGTTCAGAAGTAGTAAAATAACCGGTTAACAATATCTAAATTGATTTTTGTTTCTGATGAATTTTTTTAAATGAAAGTGTTCAGTAAAATTATTATCCTTGTCTGTTTGTATTGATAAATATAATTTTACTTCTGTAGTCTAGATCACACTTTCAGCACGTGTTACCTATTACAGTTAGTTTTCTGCATGAAAATTTTGTATATGACAAATGGTTTCAATGACACAAGAAAAAATTTGTTTAAATATAAATAGAGAATTGTTTGCCTTTAATACTCGTAAAACAACGAAAAAATTATAATAATAATGATATCGAAAAATTTATGTAGAAACAATACCCTATGGGGTAAACAAACTATACTCCCGCAGTACTTTCCCTGCAGCCTGAAAATACTGCAGGTATGTATTTCCAGGGTTGCACTATTTTATTGAGCTTTAAGCTTTGATTTAGTTATGATACACCACGCAGAGGCTATATGCCTAAGGAAAAGGAAGCCTTCGAGGAGGATTCTGTGACGGAAACTGGCTCATATCTATGTTATGCTTGAGGAAAACTCCTAAAACGCTCATATATCCATCTCATTTATCGATATATAAAACCTGTTCAAACTATCATATTCAGAATCACTCAGCTACTGGTAGGCGTTGCACATTTAAGTTACTACTCTTTAATCAAATTATCCCAAAATGTTGAGTTTTTATTGGCAATAAAATGAAATCAACACTTCAGATGAATCCTCATCATTTACAGATTGTAAATACTCCTGCAGTGTGACAAAAAGTCCATTCACACAAAAATTCGTTCATGTAAAAAAGTAGTACTTAAAAAATTTCCAGTCTGAAGACTTCACATTATAGTTTAACTCTTCGAAGATCAATTTATCTTTAAAAACTTCAGACAGCTAAAAAATGTTAAAAGTATTCAAAAATATAAAGCACCACGACATAAAAAAGAGTTGAGAAGAAAAATGACTCTGTTACTAGTTACGTAGCGTACGCATAGCTGTCAACTGTCCCGGTTTAAGGGTATCCTTAAAAATTGAAAACCGGGAAATTCGGTGATGTCTAGGTAAATCAGCGAATCTCCTAGATTTTAATTTTTAGCTTTTACTAATGAAAGGGTTTTTCAGCAGTAAAATTTATTTGCGCTAATAGAACTAATCTGTGTAAATAAAATTTGCCCACTTTTAGTTGCACTGCTAAATTACTCAAACTGAAATTGCCCAAATTTCCTTTCCCAACCCCTAGTGATATTAAAAGTTTTAATTATTTATATTTCTTATTTAATTTTATTTAATAGTAGTTGTCTTAATATATTGTAGACATTTACAGAAATTTATGCAAAGATTCAACCAAATGTTTAGTCAATAATTTTTTGCATTTAATTCTGTTAAAATCAGTATATTTTATATTAATCTACCTTATACTGATTTAAACAAAATTAGATATAAATAGTTTAAAATGTTATTAAATGCTAATTTTATTTTTACCTCTTTTTAAAAGTATTTCGATAAATTAAAGTTTTCCTTCCTGACTGAGGATTTTATCAGTATAAAAGCTTTTTCTTTTATACGTGTAAGAAATTTACAAAAGGAATCAGACAAAGAATGTAAAATTTAGAATATGCAATTAAATATTAATACATTTTACGTCATAGCCATATTATAAATAACTGAATAAGCTAAATATGTTATAAAGCGAACTGAAATCAATTTTCAGTTCTTTTAAAATCGTGTCACCGCAAAGCGTGAAAACCTCCCGAAAACTCCCGGTTATGGGGAAACGAGAAACTTCCACTTTTTCATAATTTAAGAACGGTACCTATGCGTATGATATTAGAAACATCTGTTAATTTAAACAAATTTACAAATATTCATTAAAATTATCATTTGGTTATAATGCATATTAAATGCATTTTAATGTATTATTAAAAATAAGATGCATTATTATACAGGCAGAACAGAAAATTTTAATTCATTAAGAAGTGAGTTTATTAATTTTAAAAATTAGTTTGTTAGTTATCAACAGACTAACGAAATATGACAAATGAAACGCTTATGCTATGCTGAATGACAGTATGTTGAGAACTGGCTGTGTGGTTGAAACATGAATTGAAAGATCTTTTGTTTCGCTTAGCGACAATCCATTACTATTGACAATAGCTGGTAAATAAAATCTGAAAGATAAATTGAAAATCTCACTGTGTGTGTGTGTGCGCGCGTGCACGCGTGCGCGTGTGTGTGTGTGTATGTGTGTGTGCAATCGTAATATTTTCCAAAGGCTACTTCCAGATTTTTTTCAGTTCTTCCCTCACGAGTTACCAGTTTCCGACGCATAATCCTGTTTATGGATATTATTTTACTAAGACAGGATTTTATATGTTAAATGAAAACAATACACTTTCTTCAAGAAGCAATGAAATAACAGCGCTAGTCGGCATGAGGCGTTGGAATGCTGAATTTGTCAACTAATTTAGTCAGATTATAATATTGTTACGGATTTTGTATTTAGTTAGTTACTTTTAGTAGAACTTTAATTAAAATTGCTTTATTTCCCCGTGCAATGAAGAGCGTGACGAGTTTTAAAAGAAAGCTACGCCGAAAAAGTAAAAATACAGGAGTAAAATGCATTTAACATTTAATGACTAGATATCTCGTAATTGTACTCTTTTGCTTTCCAGAAACTTCGAGAAAATAAAAATTACCAGGAGTTCCCGTGCTTGATTAAAAAGCTTTAAAAAGCCTGAGAAAAACATCTCAGTTCAGTTGTTTAGATAACTGGTGTTGCTTAATGTAGCGAATTCGCGGTAAGATCGGATTAGCTTTCTCTGCGCTTTGAATTGTGTTCTATTTAACGTTTTAGCAGTTTAAAATGTAACTACTGTGGGATATTGTGACATTGTACGAATATCTGTGAGCAAAAATTTCAGCATTTTGTTTTATTTCTTGCAATAAGAATAAATGTTATTAACTTATGCATTCAATTTGCACGGGATCAATAGGGATTTTTCTTGGCATGAATAAAATTGAAAATGAAAATTATTTTTCCTCAAATTAAATTTTTTTAAGTAAAGATATAACATAAAAATAACAATAATAGAGATTTTTCTGTTTGTTTCGAACAAGTTTCTTGCTTTCACTAGTTTTTCCTACTTTCTGACATTTAAGTTTTGCTAACAGTTAGCTTGGTGTTGATTATTTTCTTTACACCTTGTTTCGTCACGTACTCGCTCAAGCCAGAGGTCTATGCAAATTTTATAGCAAACAGCTACACTAAAATTAGAAGAAAAGAGTAGTAATCGGTATGTTTATGAGTAGAAGTTTGACACCTGGTGGTGCTGTTGTTGTTGTTGTTGCTTAGCTCCATGTCTAGGAATTTACTAGAAGAGGTCCATGAGTCCATTCACCTTCAAAACACACACAGAAGCGTTTGTCCAAGTATAAGTAAATTCTTGTTGTAGTCATGATTGTTAAGTACTGGAAATTAGTTCTGCCTTCTCTCTTGTGTTGCAGCTTCGCATAGAGTTACTGGAGTTGTAACCCATCCAGTATCTTGTAAAGTAACAACGAGTACTTGTCAACTAGAAGATTAAATGCATTTTAATTTATTTTTTAAAATAAGATCCATTATTATACAGGCAGAACAAAAAATTTTAATTTATTAAGAAGTGAGTTTATTAATTTTTAAAATTAGTTTGTTAGTTATCAACAGACTAATGAAATAGGAATGACAAATGAAGAGCTTTTGCTTTGCTGAATGAGAGCATGTTGGGAACCGGCTGTGCAGGTGAAACATGAATTGAAAGGTCTTTTGTTTCGCTTAGTGACAATCCATTATTGTTAACAATAGCGGATAAATCAAATTTGAAAGCTAAACTGAAAATCTCGTGTTTTTCACTCTGAGGATCCGTTATGCGCCACAGAGGATGTAAAATAAATCTTTTTTTTTTTTTTGTATGTGTGTGTTGGGGGGGGGAGTTGCGCAATGGTAATATTTTCCAAAGGCTACTTCCAGATTCTTCCGTTCTTCCTTCATCAGTTTCGGAACATAATCATGTCTACGGATGTTATTTTATTAAGATAGGATTTTATATTTTAAGTGAAAACAGTACGTTTCCTTCAAGGTGCAATGAAATAGCAGCTAGTCGGCATGAGACGGTGTAATGCTGAATTGGTTAATTAATTTAGTTAGATTATAATATAAAGGTAGACAATCTTTTTAAATATACTTCATTTAATAAGAATACACAATGCAATTAATTAGGCGAATGGCAAGCTTCAGGAAGCTGAACAATACCTAATAAAAACAAAGAGAGAACAGAATGGAAGTAAAAATTTTGGGTCTTTAAGTTAATGGTTTTCAGATGGCAACTAAGTAGCAAATGGTATACAAGAAATGCAATTTTGGGAGATAATCACCTTTCCTGTGAGAATAGAATGGATTAGGTGATTTATTATATAATTTATTTTGAGTATTAAATAAATAGTAACAGCAACAAAAGAAAGGATCTTTCATTCAATAATATTCAGTTAGAACAACAATGACTTTAACCTTTTAGATAGATACGATGAACTGAGTAAAGATATTTGCTGATTATTGAGCATAACAGAGAGTATTGGATTAATTATGAAACTGACCAATTTGTCAACAATTTTCTTATTAGAGATTATGCTCGCTGCTACAAAACAGAAGCAGACATCAGATAGTGCAGTTATATCTAATCAGCAAGAAATCAATCCTTAAAATACAAGAAACACAGAGGTATTAAAAAATGAGTGTAACGTATTATAACAGTATACAAATATATTTTATGAAGAAATTAAAGAGCATGCTCGAAAAGTATCAGAGCTATAGTGAACAGGAGAGAATAGAAAAGAAACGAAAAATGCTTGGGAATTTACTTTTTACACTGGCGTAGATCAGAGACTTTTTATTTATTGGAAAAGACCAATTAATCGCATATGAATACCAATTAGCAGAAGAGTCTGAACAAGTGTGCAGCCGAAGGGTAAATATAAAGCAGCAATAAATCATTTTGAGCGAGAGTTGACCATTGAAACATTATGAAATTTCAATGCTGAATTGTCTGTCAAAGCAGTAAAAGTAACGCGTATGCCAGGGATAAAATTGAAATTTTCGTTTATTAGGGATTTTTCTTGGCATGAATAAAAATAAAAATGAAAATTATTTTTCCTTAAATTAAATTTTTTACGCAAAGGTATAACGTAAAATTAATAATAATAGAGACTTTTCTATCTATTTCGAACAAATTTCTTGCTTTCATTAATTTTCCATATTTTATGACATTTAAGTTTTGCTAACAGTTAGCTTTGTGTTGATTATTTTGTACGCCTTGTTTCGTCACGTACTTGCTCAAGCCAGAGGTCTATGCAAATTTTATAGCAAACAGCTACACTAAAATTAGAAGAAAATAGTAGTAATCGGTATGTTTATGAGTAGAAGTTTGATACCTGGTGGTGATACTTGCGCAGAGAGGTGGTCGTCCGAGTAGAAGTAAATACTTGGCGTAGCCGTGATTTTTAAATCCTGAATGTTAGTTGTGCTCTTCTCTGCGGGACGCAGTTAGTGTTGCAACTTCGTATAGAGTTAATGGAGTTGTAACCCGGCCAGTAACTCGTAAAGTTCCAACGAGTACTTGTTAACTAGGAGTCAACAAAAGGTTTATAAGGATCTTAAGTTTGACTAACGTTTATTTTATTTTAAAACTTTACTATCGTCTCTTATTTCTTCTTCCGGCCAGAATGAACGCGTGAATATGTTTATGCAAATTGTACTTGCTAACGCTTAAGTATTTAAGTTGTGGCTTTTTGTCAAGAGCGTAGTAGAGGCAAAGAGAGTGAGCCATCTTACCACGAGTCTTCACGTCAGCTTGCTATCAGTTACTGTCCACCTTTAAGGCCAGAGTTTTTAGTCCTCTTGAAAGCTAAAGACGTATTGTAGTTTCCGCAGTTTGTGTACTACAAGCGTAGTAATTTAAAAGTCCAGTTCTAGTGTTAGTAATCTGTGTAAAATATTAAAATTTAGCTCTTATTTAAATTTTAGTTAGTTAGTAGTCTTATATTTTTACGGTCAGACCACAAGTGGTTGGTCTTTGTATCCCGAAGTGCTAGAGCGACTGTGGAAACGTGGAAAAATAAAGAGTAATTTTAATCCTTCTCATCTTATCGTCTTTGCTACAATCCATAGAACATAGTTTACAGTCAAACTCACTGTCGAGTCAGGACGCGTCATGTTCGCCAAACAGATAAAAAGAAATACAAGTTCTGATAGGTTGAACAGCTTTATTTTGAATTATTTTAAGGGTAAAACACAGAAGTTGTGAGGAGTAAAATTTTGTGTTACCCTTAACATTTTTGGTTGTGTCTTGCGTCCACAGTAAGAATTTATGAGGGGCGATAACCTGCCAGTACATAAATCAGACTTCTAAAGGTTAGCAGTTAGGTATAGGTAGTTTAATTAAGCTGCTAGACTCCTTTAGTTGTTATAATTCGTTCCTTTTTTTACAAACTGCTGTTGTGCTATTATTACTGAAGTACTATTTTATTGATGAAGTGCTACTGTTTTATTACTAAGGTGCTATTGTAGTATCTTAGTTCTATTTATGTCATTTAAATTTATTTTATAAATGCTTGAAAACTCTAAAAAATTTCGAAGTATTTTATTGAAAAGGGTAGGGAAAATTAATGCATTTCTCTTGCTTGTATGGTTAGGGGCCTTGCAATAACTAAAACAGCTGAATGCTAATAGTTTCATTTCTAAACTTAGAAAGAGAAAGGCTAAATCAGCTTTCTATTTTCAAATTGAAAGAGAAGATTTGATGACATAATCATGCTTCACTTTAAGCACCTTACTTTAAGCATACAAGGGCGTTTCGCAGCAAGAAAATTTAAAGCTTATGATATCAAGAAATAATATTAAAATGGACTATGTATGGAAGATGATAGTAATGGGAAAGAAGTGAAGTACCTGCCGAATTCATTTGAGATTAATTACAAACTTCTGGAAAGGATACATGTTCATTAATCTCAAAATCTTTAGGAGTGTCAATACGTAATTTTTTAAAGTTCTCTTTCCGTAATTTTTTAAAGTTCTGTAGTAAATAAAAGGATTCCTCCAATCCTTTTATTTACTAGTTTTTCTATGTTGGCAGTTTTAAGTAACGGATTTCAGTTATCCCCCGCAAAATGACAAGTAGAATAGAAAGTATTTTTTAAAATTTTTCATATCTGTATACTATTTATAGTATTTTTTAACGAAATGTGAAATGTAGAATAGTCATCTTAATTTTGAACAAGCAGCTTAATTCACGGAGCCTAAACAGAAAGACTTCATAAATCAGATATCCAATAAAGATGTAGATTTATAAAGAGGAATCTTTATAATGGCTGTATTTCTGGGTAAATCCAAATGATAAATCCACTAAAAAAGATCAAAAACAAGTTATCGAAGTTTAAAATTTCTAAAGAAAACTCAGTCAGATTAACTGATCAAATGCCTATCGGAAATTTTTCTAGAAAACGTTGAAAAACATTTCACACTTTCACTTGCTAAAGTAACTTCCAGGAGAAGCAATGAAAGCATATTATAGTACATACTTAATGATAAAACGTATTATACTTAATTTAAATCCAAATTTACATTTGGATGTGTATGCTCAACTTCATTTAAGAAGTAGGCCGTGAAAGCCATCTCTTACTGTATAAATTTGAAGTAATCCCTTTCACCGCTGCATGCTTTCCTTGATGGTAAGCTATACCAGGAATTACTGAACATGTTCTTAGGAACTCGTGTAGTATATAGTATATACATCTATACATGAAAGAATTAGTTGAGCCTCATAAATGATAATAACAAGCCAGATTTAACGGAAAACATTTTCTTTCGGGCAGTTTTACGGTATTTTTCCTACAGATGGACCTTTATCACGCGCACGATGAGCAATGTAACCCACAACTTATTTTTAAATTTTCTTAATTGAGGTCGAAATATATAGAGCAGAATTCATTTATAATTCATAAACAACCGGACGTGGATCGTCTAAAAACTTATACAGAAATCTTTCTGAGTATTTAATACTATGCTAACATCTACATCATCAACCCTCACGTAATTCAAGGAGATATAAATAGTATTCACGTAGATATAAACAGATAATTTTAGATCTCCATTTTTTGGAGATAATATGAAGTATTTCATTAGCTATTAATAGGGCTTTAAACTATATATAACTTCAACAGATTATCTATGGTCATTAAACATAACGAGATCCTTAAAAATGCTTGGAAAAACTCGTTATTGTATCCTCTGGAGGATATCAAGTACTTCCCATCGTATAATATTAACCCCTGATTTCAGCTTAAGAAATAATTTATAGCAATTACATAACAACAGCGTTTCAAACTTTTACCAATAATAATTTTCCTTTCTTTTCAAAATAATTGCGCATTTGACAAGAAAACAAAAAACTGGCACAGATAATCGCATTAAATAATACAAAACAAAATTAGAGCCCAACGGATACCGTTAGGTTCCACTATTGCAATTTTATTTTGAATTATTTAATATATTTTCCCTCTGCCATTAACTTTTTTAATGCTGTATGTAGTCTGCATTTATTTGCCTTTTTTATTAGAATTAGGTTATTCACTGAGCATCATTTGCGAGAGTTTTCCTACTGCAACTTTGTTTTGCCGTTTTTGAGTACATGTCCCTGTTGTGCAGTCCAATCATGCTGTACACATTCCTAAATTTACTTCTTCTGTGTTTGCGTATGATTTGGTAAAATCTCCATTTATTTAATCTGTCTGTGTCTTTATAAGTATAGGGTTTCCTTTCTGTCACAAGTTTATCATCTTACTCGTTGAATTCGTCTGTTTTATAATTGCGTTTAGTTTAATTATTGGCAATATGACACAACCGCACTGTCTATTTATGTAACTGCATTGCTGTGTGTACATACTAATACATTTTATACGATTTATTTCTGTTGTATTTGTTCATGCGAATTTTCTACCATTAATTGTTAAAAATGTGTAACAGTCTTGTTCAGTCACCTTCTTTATCTTCGACGATTGGAGTATACATGTAATCTGCAAAGATCTTATTCTAATCATGTGCATCTTAGGCATTGTGTTATAAGCAGTTAAAACAACAGAGAGGTTTGTGGGGATTCATTTAATTTATTCTAACTGTTAATTCTATTTTTAAAGCAACCTTTCCTATTATTTTCGTTTTCAACCCACGCTTTCTTGCCAGAACGTTAATGAGTCAGCACGCGTATTCAAATGATGTTGAAAGAAGTTAGTATTTAAGTGAAGTTTTGGAAGGTAAATTCAAAAAGCGAGAACAGCGTGTTCTGCCACCTGAAGGCCAAGTTACTATGTTTGATTTACTAGCGATTAGATTTCGCTGGCGTTGAGTGCTTCTAGCCATTAGGCTTGTTTACGTCGAAGATTACGGGTCAGAGCCTACTGAACGTTAAATAACCTGTGAAATGCCAATAGGCTGATTTAATTCTATTCTGTTTTAAGTTACTTGCAATCTTTTGAGTTAAGCCAGAAGTGTTGGCTTTTCCTAAGCACGAGTCGGTGCCATCTGTGAAAGATATTGAGATAATAAAGGGTTCTTCACACCCTTCTCTGGACTTTGTCGTACTTAAGTCTTGAGGATAATTCCTCCCACAATCTTCTGGCATCTAGTTAGTTAATGCTTGTTAAAAATACTAAATGCTATAGGCTTTTCGGGCAATGTGCCAACTTCCTAGCAGATTGACCGTCCTACTGTTGGCGAAAAGAAAAAGAAAAGTACATTTAATTTTCTCCCAATCTGCTGTTGAATACCTTGAAAAGTTTTTAATTTAAGGAAAGATTTTGTAGGGTCTCATTTACTTTTACTCATAATTATTTTAATTGGTTAGCCTTTTCTGTCTTCTCGCGTTTCCTTGCCAGTGTGTAAATTAGTCAAGGTAAAAGAGTGTATTTAAACTTATGCAGTGAAACGTTTAGTCAGAGCATGGTTTCGCAATTATGAGCGCACGTTGTTATTTCTACCAGCTGTGAACTTTACATATCGTCTTCGCATTCTTGCCACCGAATTATTGTCCTACCGGTGTAGGTTCTGAGTCAACTTGTTAGATGAAATTAAACTGTGTAGTCGTGCACTGCCCTTGATCTTTAAATTTAGTATTACGTCAGCTTTCAAGTTTCTCACCTTAAGTGGCCGGTGACTGTAAGCACGTTAAGTCCGTATTGCCTGGCCTGTAAAATATTGTGTTCAATAAAAGAGTCTTCTACATCCTTCCCCTGTTGTGTTCATCTTGAAGTGTTTGCAAGAAATCGCAAAGATTACCACTTAAGTAGATCTAGTTACATTGAATGATAGCTAAGAAGACTAGATCCCACAATTATAATAATAATATTGCAATCTAAATGCAATTTAAAGAAATCATCTAAACTGTTACTCTTCAGAATACTGAAAACCAATTACTTGCCTCCAAAAAACCAAGTGCTTTATGTCTCCTGTAAGATGCAGTATAGCACTCGCTGTAGACCTTGAAAATAATGTTTTCGCTCGAGCTAATTTTGAATTCACTTTCCTTGACTTTTAAATAATTCGGTTTTAATTTGCGACACAATTTCAATTCTCTAAATCATAATTATTTTAAAGAGTTCTAACTAGCACATACAGTTTATACGAAGAAAAGCTTTATTTTTTCCAATTTAAGGCAATGTTTAAAATTTGGAGGAAGGTCCACTTTTCCAGTAATTGCTGTCTTACAATAAAGGAGTACATCATTCTAAATCAAATACTGTGATTCTCAGTTTAGACCATTCTGGCTGAGCGTACTTTATTACTGAAAAGAGATGTTCTTTTTTATCAGCGAAACGCTAAATTGAAGAAAAATGAACAACGAAATTAAATATCTGATTATCAAATACTGAACGCTTTGGAAAGAGTTAATTTATTCAAATCAAACATTCATCATTAAATTTTGAATCTATATGCATTTCGTTGTAGATGAGAATATGCGTTTCTCTGTAGAACTAAAAAAAACACTTTGATCTTTAGATTTTCAGGCCTCACAAAAACTTAACCATTATCTTTTGACTGCATAAGATGTAACTGCAAAGAAATTCTTTTTTCTTTTGCCTGAAATTCATAATTTCTAGATGAAAAAAATATCCTCAGCAGTCCATCTAATTTCATTTCTTTTTCATTAGTGTACCAATCTGAGTTTTCATAGAAATGAACCGTGGATTTTATCTTGCACTACTGATAAGAAAGTTCTGCTTTTTATTCGGCTTGTAAAATTTCGTTTTAAGTATTTCAGAATGTGCATTTTCTGCAATTATTATGTTTTCTCTCAAAGAGTTCTTTTATGTTCATATTTGTAAATAGCAGTTGAGTAAAATGTTTTAAATTATTAATGAATAATTTCATTCCAATGACATTTAATTTCTCCAGAGCGGAAATACTCTACCCGACATTGAAAAAGCAACACCAAGGAGTGGCCCGAAAATTACGCAAATTTTAGTGTAGAAGCACGTCGCCGAGTTATGCGAATGATGTGAAATGCGCACCTCTCCAGCGCACGGTGAAGGAGATATAAGGGAAGGAACCTGCAGAATGTTCAATTTTTGTGTTGTTGTTTCTGCTAGGGAAATCGTTGTAGAAAATTTGTTCTTGTCTCAGAGGACGCATTTAATAGCAGAGAATGCTAGGCCGACGTCAACGGAGGCAGTTCCAGCAGCCAGGCGATTTTACGAGGGGCATGGTGATCGAAATGAGAAGGGCAGGTTGGTCCATACGGCAAATCTCAGCTGACACACACCTGGCTGCGTCCACAGTGCTCCCGCTGTGGCAAAAATGGTTGGAATAAAGAAATATGGCAGGTTGGAGGGATGCCAATGCGCATATAAGCATTTTGCACCGCGCCGCCACGCGCATGGACAAATAGGCAAAAATCTATACTTGTAATTGGACATACTTCCCGATGACTTCATTTTCTCTCAGCTTAATGACTTTTAGGCGGGATTCTTACGGTTCTTTTTTCTTTGAATGATGCGCATGATTGACAGGGAAGAGTGAAATTTATCGTTTGTTTTCTTTGAAACGAAAACATTTAGTTTCCGCGTTTTGCGCATGGCTTCCAATTTCATGGAATAACAAAATTATAAAATCTTATTATTAAAAAATGCCGGTGCAGCCAGAGTGACGTCAGCACACGTGGCTCGACGCATCCGCCGACAATCGACAACATCCGTAAGCCACTTCTACCTCCATTCTGCAGCATGTTCAACACACCCTGGATGTTCCCATATCGACCAGAACCATTTGTCGTCGATTGGCGGCTAGTGGCCTGTACTTGTGTCCTCCGTTAAGAAGACTGCCTGTGACCCACCATCATAGACGCCAACGTCTGCAATGGTACCGGGCTCGAGCTATGTGGACGACGGAATGGCACAGGGTGGTGTTCTCAGATGAGTCACACTTCTGTTTTTCCATGTTTTTCCAATGATAGTCGCCGGTCCAATCCGGCAGCAATTGTGGAAAGCCCCACCGCGCGACAGCCTTGCATCATGGTTTGCGGCGCAATTGCGTAAGATTCCAGGTAATTTCTAGTTCGTATTCAGGGCACTGTGATACGTGGATCAGCTTTGCTGCGGCCGGTGACACTCTCCTACTTTCAGGGAGTGCCCAGTTCCCTTTATCAGCAGGATAACGCCGGAACATACACTGCTCGCTTTAGAATATATAAATGTTTCCCTGGTCACCGTTCTCTCCTGATCTCTCACCAATCGAGCACATTTGGGATGTGATTGGACGCGGTTTGCAGACCCTGCCATTGCCGCATTCAGAACACTAATGCTCCCTTAGACTTATCAGAGCCGGAATGTCAACTGTGCTCTTGTCGGAATTCGAACTACGGACCTTTCATTTTGTTAGCTGAGTGTGCTAATCATTTACGCCACGGCAACATACACTTGAGAATGAGATAATTCATTACAATGTAGGTGTCGATTTCATTGTTCTTTAAACATTTGTAAGGTTTTTTATTAATTACCCTATTATCTTATTATTTTATCTGTTCAGTAACTTCTGCTTTCGTCAGTTCCCACCAAGATGCAAATTACCTACGTGTATATGAGAAGAGAGAGTAGCACTGGTGGGGACGCTGAGCATCTAATATTTCCTTGCTCAACTCTGAGAATTACCGTAAAGCGGCGTCAGCGTTTTCTTAGCCGAGTTTGGTCATTCAATTAAAAAAGCATATGAGGATTTTGCTTTGCGAGTTGCCAGAGTAAAATTACTTTAACTTTACATTTTATATTAATTTAAAATCCCAGAAGCAGAAGAAATGTAAGAATGAGCTGTGAAAATTGTTAAGTTGTTGTTGTTGCTTTGACTAATCTCGTTTGTCTGACATTAGAGCAAGCCTACGAAATTTATCGTGGCAAGGAGGTAAGATTGCGCCTATAGTTGGCAAGAGTCTTGGACACTATACAGGTGA
This sequence comes from Stegodyphus mimosarum, assembly GCA_000611955.2. Classification (NCBI taxonomy): domain Eukaryota; kingdom Metazoa; phylum Arthropoda; class Arachnida; order Araneae; family Eresidae; genus Stegodyphus; species Stegodyphus mimosarum. The sequence goes on along the minus strand of KK115299.1, from coordinate 62,755 downwards.
CAGTACGACTTTGTTAATTTCCGCCCCCAATTTTGAAGAAAAGCACCCCGGAGGGACGAGTCCGAGGATCTCCCACCCCTCCTTCCTTCCACTAACCTCTAGAGAAGACTTTCGGCTTGCCGCATATTTACAGTGCCCTCATGCCGCACAGATACTATACATTTACAAATATGGACGCCTTCTCTGGGATTATAACCTGAGCTCTTCGGTACGGCAGTCAGCGTCGCTAACCACAGTCCCGGCTGTGTGGCAAATTGTTAAGTTTGATATTTTAATAAAAAATTTATATGTCTAAACCTTCTTCTGAGATGGAGTTGTATTGATAGAAAAGGTTATAAGTCGCCTGGCAGTTTCGCAAGTAACCACAGTTAATTCAGGGCTTCGAACCGGAACTGAACCGAAAACCGGAAAAAACCGTTATTTTGGTCGGAACGAAAACCGGAACTGAACCGAAAAAAATATCGGTTTATTTCGGTTCGATATATCTTTCAGTCATTTTGTTACTGTTACCAACTTATCAATATTTTCTAATTTAACGTCAACTTTATAATTATCATTACATGTATACTGCTTCTCGATTTCCTATTTTGATATTCACTAGTATTTTTCTGTTTCAGTTTCGCATGAAACTACTTGTAGAAGACATATTTAATTCAGTTAATTAAACTAGAAGTATAGATGATTTTTTAAGAAAAATATCGAGTTATATTTTATTTTTCACATCTCAGCATGCGATCATCCACGGATGTTTGTATAGACTGTTTAGATAGACAAACCAGCTGCTCAGTAGGAAGTATGTGATGTACGCGTACTAATACGTGTCTTTGTCTAATTGGTCAGGAGACGTAAAAAGGCTAGTGACAGTCGGTATTAATTCCTGGAGACTAACTACAATGGTCAACTAGAAGTATTTAGTCAAGTAAAGAATAAATAAAAAATAGCGTGTAACTCTCAACCGGCTCTCTATTCTTTTGTTTTGCGCTCCAAACTCAGTTGCGCCCCTGACGGCCACCTTTTTCGCCAAGTCCTCATACGGCTCTGTCTTCTGATGTTGAATTACTGATAACGTAAGTACCAGTGTATTGATTTTTAAAATCTATTTGTTCTGTATACTAACTAATAGCACATTTTCTCAGACTATATTTTAAAATTTGTCTATGATTTGTTCGATATTGTCTTTAGGGTGAATATTTAGTTACATTTCAAATTGAAATAGAATTTATGATTATATGCTTCAAATTCATGTTTTCATTTCAATAAATGCAAAATTCTTCATGAGCATATCAGTGGAACTTTTTAAAACCAATTACTGGGTACTCGGCCGAGTAGTAAATGACCGAGTACTCGGTACAGCACTAATTATTACTTAATTTATATTTGAGGGGCAGACCCTATTCTATAGCTATAATTTAATAACTGTATATTTTTAAAAATTTATTTGATCTATTTATTTTTTTTTCCTTTTCGTTTTTAGAATGGGGAGAAATAAGACAAATACTAGCAGGGATTTTTTCACATATCACAAAACAGAGAATAAGAGTATTTGTAATATATGCGACACTTCTATGATTGGAAATCATGCTGCCAATTTAGAACGACATTTAAAAAGACATCATAGTAATGAATTTAAAACTGTACAGCAAAAAAAGAAAATTAAGTTGAACATAAGAGATGAAGCTACTCCAAGTACCAGCGGATCCAGCGGTTCACAAGAAACTTTGGATAAATACGTAAAATCAGAATTTTTGAAAGTAAAATTAAACAAGGAAATAGTCCTTAAAGCATGTATTGAACTTATTACTGTTAATGGCTGTTCATTTGAAATGTTAGAATATTCAGGATTCAAAAAGATTTTGAACCCAATTGTTAATGCAATAGGTAATCATTTTTCAGTAAATTCTGAAAATATTAAATTATTAATACCAGAGACAGCTGTTAAAATTGTCTCTGAAATAAGTACAGCACTCGAAAAAAAAGTAATTTCCTTAAAAATTGACATAGCTACCAGATTAAATAGATCAATTTTGGGAATCAATGCTCAGTTGATAATAGGCGGAAGAATAAATTTGTTTACTTTGGGAATGACAGAGTTGAAAGATAAACATACTGGAATTTATATTAAAAATATGGTTGAAAAAGTACTAGAAAAATATAATATCGATATTCAGCAAATTTATTCAATTACTACGGACAATGGAGCTAATATGATTTCATTTGTCAACTTATTAGGATCCGAAATTGAAGACGAAGTTATCGAAATGGAAAATGAAAATTTCGAAACTAGGGATCACTTTGAAGATGGAGTATTTTTTGATCACAACTTTTCTTTTAATAAACTAATCGGAATAAGATGTGCTGCACATACATTGCAACTAGCAATTAAAGACTCTATAAAAAACGCCGATTTCAATGAATTTATTTCTGATGCTAGGGGGTTGGTGAAAAAGCTGCGCATTCCATCTCTTATGTTAAAATTTAAAGACGTTAATACTAAAAGACCAATTTTGGATTGTCCAACTAGATGGAATAGTACATATAATATGTTAAAATCTTTATTGGAATGCAAAGATTTTAGCTCATCTTTAGCGGAACATAATTTAGATTACTATTTTGCAGACAGTAAATGGGTGAAATTAAAATTAATTGTTGATACCCTACAACCCCTAACGGAAGCAACTTTGAAACTACAAAGTGAAGAATTAACTTTAAGCGATTTTTACGGAATTTGGACACATTGCAAAATAAAGTTACGAAATTTTAAAAATTTCTTTGCAGATATTTTATATAATCAGTTATCTGACAGGGAAGCATTGTTAATAGAAATTGATAGTTTAGTAGGAGCAGTTTATTTGGACCCGCGTTATCAAATTTTGCTTTCCACGTCACAAAAGGTACAGGCTGTGCAACATTTAAAGAATATTTGGAACAAATTACAATTTTTTGAAAAGTCCATTTCAATGGTAAACGAGGAACCAAAATCTTCTACTGAAAGCGATGAAAATGAAGACGATTTAGAGACTTTTTTAAAAAGTAAAGAATTGGCAATAATAAAAACACATAGAACCTCTATTTCTACCGAGATTGACATTGAATTCATTTTAAATAATTTTGACAATGTACGAAGGCTTGATATAAAGCATAATATTTTAGATTTCTGGGAAGAGAATAAAATTACATATCCGCACTTGTATAAGATTGCAATGGTGGTTTTGGCAGCTCCAGCTACACAAGTTAGTGTTGAAAGAGCGTTTTCAGGTTTGAAATTTATTCTCCGAGACAACAGAAGTAATCTCAGTGAAACCACGTTAGAAGATATATTAATAATTAGAGGCAATTTTCATATGTTAAATAAATAATATATTTTTTACATAATTATTGCAAGGCCAAGTGCACGATGTGAGAGTCAAACGACGAATGTGGGTAATCATGAACCTAGTTGTCAAATGCGATTTTGATAATGGATAACAATGCCAATGCTCGCCGTCCTCTGCTCACCGCTCTTATCGTACCTGCTGTTTGTATCAATTCACATAGTGTACCAATTAAAAAAAGAATAAAATCTTCTAAATTTTGATAGAATTACATTTTTTGTTTATGATAGAATTATATTTTTAGTACAAATAAGAATATACATAGAATGAAATTATTCATTTGGAACTGAAACGAAAACAGTTATTTTTGGCGGAGCGAAAACCGGAACTGAACCGAAAACCGTTATTTTTGGCGGAGCGAAAACCGGAACTGAACCGATATTAATTTTTTAGTTGAACCGGAATGAAAACCGGAACAAAAAAAATTACGGTTCGAAGCCCTGAGTTAATTTAGCAAGTAGTAGTTTCCCTATACATTTAATTATTATTTTAAATTATCAAATGCATTTAATTTTGGGGGGAGGGAGATAAGGGGTTATTTTTTGCAGTGGGGAGGCGAAGACTCCTTTCTTTTACTCGGTATTTCACTATAAAATTTAGAGGAAAACTAATTATTATATCTCTCACGAGGATTCCTTCAGGTAAGGATATCGTTTCACGGATAATTAAGTTAAAAAGAAAATCATAAAAATGTTTTAAAAATTACTTTTCCTCATTGTGCTTGAACTCTTACTTTAGTTGAGAATGCATGGCCAATATTTGTCTTAATATCCAAATAAATGTGCGATAGTTAAAGATTTATGGAAAAAATACTTAATTACTTTCCGTTTAGAATATTTAATGTTTAGTATTTTAATAGTGGAACTGCTATCCCCTCACAGCTTGCAAATTTTAATTCCGCGACTAACGGAAAGCGATTATACAATTCTGAATTTATAACATTTTGCTTTTTGTATAGTGTAAATAATTGTCCTTTGTTGCATTAGTTTCCCTATTTTGATTATTTAAAGTCACGATTAAAAAAAATAAAGTTGTTGTTAATGTGTTGGTGCTTGGACGTTTGTCTTTAAAATGCGAAAGCTCTTTTTCGTGAGTAGCAGGAAAAAAACAACTAAATTATAATGCAACGTACTCTTCACAGAAAAGGCAAATGAGCGCTGAAGGGCGTAGCAGTGAACATCAGATGCATGGTATGATGTAGCACTGTCTGCACCAGTATTTTGTCTAGTAGTGGCACTATTTTTTGCAAAAACAAATATGTTGGGGAGGAGAGCAGAGCTTTTTCTAAAGGGAAAGAAAAGGCGAAACAGAGGTAATACCATCCAAAGCTTGATGTTTAGTTTTTCGGAAATGAAAGCTTCACAGTTAATCTCCGAACAAAGGAAATATTCTGGTTTATAGATAATCCATTAAAAGCGAGACAAACAAGATTTTATCCTGTCTGTCTTTCTCCTTATTTTCCTGACTTTTTTTATTATTATCCTTTCTTTGTAATTTATAAGGTATTTTTCCCCCTTTCCGCATGTTTCCGTGGTGTAATTTAAAGCATATTCGACACGTATTCGAGAGGCCCCGGGTTTGAGTCTCGGCGTAATGACTCTACAAATGACACCCGAACTAAAAGATGGTGGATGATAATTTGTCACCACCAAGAGTTCTCGATTGGGTCCCCTAATTCCCAATCACGATTTAAGGGGGGAATATATAAGGTATTGTTTGCCTCTTTTTCGCGTACCTACGTGGTATAATTGGAAACCTACTCGAGGAGTATTCGAAATTAGCGGTCCAGGGTTCGAGTTCCGGCTAGGGCACTGCACATTTTTCACATTTCCTGGTTCAAAAAAACCTAATGAGTCCACAAATCGACTTATTTAGTAGCTTCCCCTCATAAGAAATTTAAACTTCCAAAAAGCTTTTGTTCAAAATTTACAGTCCAGCATGCGTTTTGTAACTTTCTTTGTCCTTAAAAGTGTTAAAGTTCTTCTCAATTAACAGCCACCGAAATATTTCAAGAATTCCAGTGAATTATTGTCTTGGTTAAAATCAGACTTACATAAAGCAAAGACTAAAATCAACATATGTTTATCCACCAACGGTATTTAACAAGAAAAGAGAAAATATGCAACTTAAAAATTAACTTTGCAACAATCTGGCGACTTGTCCTTTAGACAATGCACCATTACCAAAATTTATGAATTTTTAAATAAAATGATCGGCCTTGATTCTTTTCAAACCAGTTGCAGAAAGGGTTTATAGATCACCTAAGACGGCAGAAAATTTGATGTGACTTCGCAGAAAACTGCTTCTTTTTCAGATGAAGTTAGCTTAATTGGCAAGAACTGTCACCAAAAAAAAAAAATAAAAAAAAAAAAAAAAAGATTTTCACGCAATGTGGCATGAGTTGTAGTTAACTTTAATTTACTCGTATACACAAGCTTCTTGCATGCGCTTTATATTTGAGTATCTTCTGATCTGAGCAAATATAAGTTAGGAGAATCAAAAGGAAGCTAGGACAGTATTTAATTAAACTGTTCCTTAAAACTTAAAATAAATGTCACAGTTTGACATGAAATTTATTTTCTAAATACCCTACTTAAGTTGTACTAAATAATGTTGACTCGTATGTTGTATTAAAAAATTTTAATGCATAATTGTCTTCCTTTCAATAACTTTTGACGTCAAAGTACGTAAGGAAAGTATTCTTCATAAATGTAATTCTGCCATATACTGAAGTTATCCTGAAAAATAGTTCAATTTTTTTTCCTTCCGAGGTAGCTTTCTGCCAAAAAATGCACGCACTTGCACTAAAGTTGCTGTTGGCAACCGTCAAATTATATTTATTGTTCCTATGTATTATAACAGTGTTCTTGATTTCAAAGACGGTATTGCCAATAAAAAGTTTTTAAAGTGTATCATTTAACTTCGCTCTTTATTTATTGATTATGTTCAGGATTATAACTTAATGGATGTGTTTGTTAAATTCAAAAAATTTTACCGCAATCGAATGACGAAAAGTGTTTTCATTCGAAATACCATGTTAACGCATGTATCTTTCTTGAGAAAATTGTTTGGAGCGTATTTTGCTACAATGGGAAAGCTTAAATATTTTATTTTCCTTGTTGCCACACTTTATTGCAACTATTTATGCTCTTTTCTACTTAATTTGATTGCTTTTGTATTATTTATTAATTACCTTACTTATCTTATTCGGCTCAAAGTTAGCCTACTACTCGAGTTTTAAACGTTCCATTTTTTTAAGAAACGGTTTTAGAGCCATGAAGATTGTTTCATATCAGAAATTAGATTTTTTAACAATGAGATCTTAAGTTAAAACATAAAGCATATACAACTGGTTTGTTATAACTTTTAGATCTTTTCACTCAAAAGGCACTCTGTAGCAGGCATGCAACTAAAAATAGCCTCGAAATCTCCAGAAGTAAGACATTTTGTTCATGAATACAGAAGAAAAATCTCTTAGCTTCTGAAATGTGATTCATTTGAACATTTACATGTAAAGTTCTCTAGTACTTTCATTCTTACACATTTAAGTTTTAATAAAGCAGCAAAATTTGCAATTTGTTACTCTATTTCAAATATTTATGTAAGAAAAGGTTTTAAATTCAAGCACTATCTGCCAGAAATGCTGAACAAATTACCACGAATTGGCTTAGTAAATGAACCTTGATAGGGAAACGGTGTTAAAGGTTTTATTCATATCGCCTTCTTTGAGTGCTAACAAACGAATGAAATCTAGATGCCGTTGGAATGAAAAATAGAGAAAGAAAAAAACTAAGAAGCTACAGCGATGCAATTCACAAAGGAAAGAGCCTTAAAGGGGAATATCATGTATTAATGGAAAAGAAAGACAAGAACTTCAAGAATTAGGCTGTTTTAGAACTTAGGAAAATGAGAACTGCAATTAAAATTGTTTACCAAAAGCAGATCATTCCCCCTGCAATTCGTCCTAAGCTTTAAGTAGTACAAGACAGCTCTCATGTATAGAAAACTGCATAGCAGTTGTGGTGAATCGATTCAGATACCACAGGTCAGGTTTAGATATTTTAAATAGAGAAAAGGAATGGACACCGCAATATCACTACAGTCTGCTTCTCTGTGATGAAGATGATGAAGGAAGCTTCCCTTGCGCCGGTCTATGAGCAAATAACCTCTGAAATCAAAGTAGCTGGATATTAGTAGTTTGAAAGTTCTGAATGAGAGTCTGACAATCAATGGCATGTCATCAGTGTACTCCACTAACATTTTATGAATTAAAATTTTCATGTATATTTTTACTTAACATTGCAAACATTATAAGGAGCATCAAATTACCTGTTTTGATACCGCGCTTCATTCGAGTTTTCGCGGGAAAGGGAGATTTTAATTTTCTCATGACATTTCTAAGCAAAACTTATTCAACTTTTACTATTACACTATTTTAGTTCGTCCTTATGAAAGCCTTCTTATGATGCTAGAAATAAATGCAAATATATATTGATGCAGTAATTCTAAGTTTAAACTAAGAAGAGTCCTCATACAAGAAGTCATTACGGAGCATGCGAAAGGAATCCCTGATGCTGTTTTATGACTATGCGCTCATCGGCTGTCAGTGTCACACCTCTGTGCTTTCGATCACTTGTCTATTATTTTTTAGGATAATATATAAAGGCGAAACATTATACCCGTTACTCTAAAGTGGAATATTATGTTACAATTTCAAAATTAAGATGATTATGATAAGTAAAATAAGAAAAATTGCAGTGTTAGTTCCTTTTATCTAATAAACTAAGCGCGGAGGAACCTAGTGGACTGCTAAGCGAATAATCGCGTAAGTCCAGAAATAGAAACGTAACACTCAAGATGGTTAATTACCTTTTATTGCTCAAACTAAAGGTGTACAATCGGTCCTTTTCTCAGGACGTACAACAAAGTCTGTACTTGAGCTTAAAAATATAAGAGATAAGAACTTAACTAATGACTAACTAAAGAGATTTAGCCGAAGCTAACACAATTCTAAGTAGTTGGTCCCTAAATATTGAATTAGCTAGAGAAGCTTGTAGAGAAATTAAGTTATTTCGAAGCAGGATAGATAAAAAATGAGCAATGCGCCTCGAACCATGGCCGGGACTCGAACCACGGACCTCTCGAATACGCTTCGAGCATTCTGACCACTATACCACGAAGGCATGCGAAGAAGGGGGCGGGAGAAATACCTTATAAGCTATCAAGAGCCCGTAATACGGCCGAGCGTAATAACAGCTTAGAAAGAAGTGGAAAAAAGGCAAACGTGCGCCAGTCAGAAACTCTGATTCTATGTATCGAAGTCAGTAGAACTTCAACTTAAATGCTATCTACTAGTCGTTTGCATTTAACGTGATTCTAAAAACGCATTCTGGTAAGGAATTTGTAAGCTGAAATTAGGATAGATAGGAAAGGAGCTTTAACTTAAAAATAACTGTTATAAACTTAGGATAAGCCTTACATCGTAAGTAAATTATGATAAGTAAAATAAGAAGTAATATACTTTGCTAGGCATGTGCTCTTTTTGAGGTATAAAGTTTTTAACTAATTATTTATTTTTACGACATCCATCATATTAAAAACACTCATTTACTATGTTCTTCTCTTTACCCAATTTTCATAAATTCATTAGAGCATTTTAGCTATTGTTGCACTCATTAGTCTTTAAATTACATATTTAATCTTTAAGCTCAAAATACAGTAAACCCTGTTATGACGACCACCTCCTTAAGATGTTCATCTCTAAAAGTGATCCATATTTTTGCGAACATAAATAAACACTATTCCTGAATTTTTCCCTTGCTCTGCAGCGGACGAGCGGTAAAGTCGTTAAACACTGATAGTTCGGTCTGGGATCCGAATGCCGATGAACGGGCCGACTGCATGAGTGTTTTTCCCCATGTGTAACGTGTACACGAGCTAGTTTTCCGTAGAAAACCCTCCACGAGGGTTATCCCTCCCGTTAGGCAGGAAGCTGTCAAGTGCAAGTATTTTTGAAGCAGTAGTCATGAAAAATGAGCAAAGCCTTCGCCAGGAATCAAACCACGGACCTCTCGGTTACGCGTCGAGTGTGCTGACCACTGCACCACGAAGGCATGTGAAGAAGGCGAGAGAAATGCCTTATATACTCCCCCTTTCAAAGGGCGACTAGAGATTAGGGGACCAATCGCCACATCTTAGTGGTGGATGGTGAATCAAATAAACCAAACCAAACCTGAATCTTCACCTCTCTAAGACGACAACCGCTGACCCTGTCGTCTTCGAAAGGCTCATAATTTTGCTTTATATTTAGTTCTCTTCGGTAAAAACCTCAGCTCGCCCTTGTTAACCATAAAAATTGCCAGTTTAGCTGAATGTTTCGGAATTTATGAATACTCTCTATCTCTGCATATGATCTTGAGTTTTTATTACGTTCTCCTCTTATTTATAATTTATTTTTCTTTTCCAGTTGTTTTTCGTTGCACAATGGCAAAATATTTATACCTTTTCTTGCTGGATGCGTATATAAGTGATAGAAACCCATGAAAATATAAAGCTGCTTCTTGTAAAAATCAGCCAAGAATTAAAAAAGCTTATAAAAAGCAGATAGATATGTGATGATTTAAAAACAGTAACTCTAGAGCTTTGACTACAACTTGGTTACATAAAAGTACTATTATTTCATTTGTGAGTAGGGCAGAAGACGGAAAGAGCCCATTTCGAAAGGAAGTAATGATGAGTTAGCAAATCACAAAGTACAGGCTACCCGTATTTTAGATCAGAAAACATAAACAATTAACTGCGCTTTTCACCGTAATTTGAATCATGGATATAGTTTCTAGCTAGATATACTAATCACGTCCGCCGAAGAGTTTGTATTAGAATTTTACTCAGAGCAAAAGTGATTGGTTCGTAGACATAAATTATGGTAACCATTTTCTAAGTTTAAAACAAAGTTTATATATATAAATGATGCATTATTTATATATATATATATAAACTTTATTATTTAAAAGAACTACTTTGATACAAATGGATTAAATAGAATGCATGTTAAGTTAGTGATGTTTGTATGAAACTTTTAAATCGAGTTTAGACATCATAAACTCTAAGCAACGGCTCTGAATCTTATTTTCCACAATCTCCCTTTTTCACCATATACCACGATGTCATTATCACTCCTAAAAGAAGAAAGAAAGTCCTCCACGGAGGCATTCCTTCCCTTAATCAGGTAGCCTTCGAGGGCTTTGTCACAATTACGTATACCTTACTATACCATCTCCAAAAAGATTTCAATCTAAATGACGCATAAAACTGAAAATATTTTGCTTTAGTATTATAAATATATAAATTATTATTATAGTTAGTAAACGTTTTTATTCAGAAGATGTAAGATCTGACCTTCTTAGCTATCATACAGTTAACGTGATCTTACGAGGGAACCTGGCGACTTCTCGTACAGACGTAAAAGAATACCAACGCAGAAGAAGGGTAAAATAACCCCCTAATTATTCGTCAAACTCTGAACACAAATGCACGAACTTTGTGCTTACAAATAACATCGAAGATCTGCTGTGGAACTTAAGAATAGTTACACAATAATTTCTAAGATAAAGAGTAGAGCTGGATTAACAATTTAATTTAAGGGTAACTAGGCTGACTGAACAACCTACTTGGCGGTATACTTATTAAACGGCGAAAAGGCGCATCAGAAACTCTGCGTAACCGGAAGGACAAACTAATAACGTGCATTGGCTAGCTAAATCATGCTCAGAATAAACTATAAGATTCGTCTGTTTTTATACTCATTTTGTAAGGTTTATCCTAAGTTTATTAACAGTTATTTTGTAACTAGGCTGACTGAACAACCTACTTGGCGGTATACTTATTAAACGGCGAAAAGGCGCATCAGAAACTCTGCGTAACCGGAAGGACAAACTAATAACGTGCATTGGCTAGCTAAATCATGCTCAGAATAAACTATAAGATTCGTCTGTTTTTATACTTATTTTGTAAGGTTTATCCTAAGTTTATTAACAGTTATTTTGAGTTTTGTATCTTTCCTATCTTACTCTAATTTCAGGTTACAATTTCCTGCCAGAATATAATTTCAGAAACGCAGTAAATGCAAATAAGTACTATTTAAGTCGATACTTCACCGACTTCGAGAGAGAGAGTCGATTCCCTGACTAGTGCACGTTTGCCTTTGGCTAATTTCGCTCTTAGCTACTACGCTCTGCCATACCTTAGGCTCGTGCTTGGCTTCTCCGATTTAATTAATACTTAGGGGCCAACTAGTTAGATTTCTGATAGGTTCGGCTATACATTTCAGACAGCTTAGTTAAGCTAGTTTAGTTTAATTTTAATTTTGTTAAGCTAGTTTAGTTTAATTTAAATTCATTATTATTTAAGTTCAAGCCCGAGTGGAGACTTTGTGTAAAGTTCCAAGTAGGAACTGATTGTCAATATTCTGAAAAATAAAGGGCAGTGAACCCTTCTTAAATCTTACGTGTTTTGTTCACACACTTAAGAGATTATTCGCTTGTTAGTATTCTTGGGGTTCTAAGACGGAACTTTAGAATATATAAGTAAAACCCCACAACTACATTTAATTTTAAATATGCATTCTGGCGAGGAAATGCGAGGGAGAAATGAGAGGTTCAGGGAAGATACAAAACTTAAAATATGCAAAATAAGGGAAACCTCCTACAAAGGAAGAAAATGTTTCTATTAATTTCGTTGTGCTTACGTTCAACGCTTTTTCGAGTTACAGGATTTTAAAGGTGCTAGAATCGGCTTTCATAGTCAGCCTTTTATTAGAGTCTGCAAATCCGAGATTTAACAAATCGATCCCCCTGAAAGCGCAAAATTCACCGATGGTAGAACTCCTAGTTGAGGGATACATATTCGAAGAATACGCGTACTACTACAATGCAGATTTTACTCGCTACTAATATTTAACACTGAGAATTAATATATGCATTAAATATAACCATTTTAATTCTTATTTTGTATTATAATACACTTTGGTTATTTTATTTACCTTTTTAACAATTTTTAACTCTCTATTTATCTCTCGATTTTCTTTTTCGTATTTAACATCGAAGCTGAGTTATTTCATCTTAGAAACTCGACGCTGGCTGGTAATAAATTACTTTCAATTTTCTTATTTATTTCTAAATCACGTTTCAGTCACATGATATTAAAAAAAATGTTAGTTTCAAAGTTGAAAAAAAGATCTGATAATGTCATCATTTAGCAATGAAGGAATTCGCTTATACTTTCTTCATTAATTGCCCTTAAATTTGAGTTAATATCTGCAGATTTTGAAAAATAAAAGCTGCATCAAGTCTGTACTGCTATTAGAGCAGGAAAATGTGCAGTGCTTTTGCCGGAACTCGAACCCTGGACCTCTTGAATGCGCGTTGAGTATTCTTCCAATTACACCACGAAGGCATGTGGAAAGGAGGAAGGAAATACCTTATATATGTCCTCTTTAAATGGGCCACTAGGGATTAAGGGACCCAGTCAGATACTGGTGTTGACGAATTATCGTCCACCACATTTTAGTTCTCGCGCCGGTTGTAGAGTCCTTAGGTTTCTTCGAAGCAGGATATTTGAAAAATATGCAATTTCCTCGCCGGGACTCGAACCTGGACCTCTTGAATACGCGCCAAGTGTGATACCGTTACACCACGAATATATGCTGGAAGGAGGAAGAAAATATAACTGTTTAGGAAAAAATGATCAATGGAGCACATTTTCCATTCTGCATTTGAAGAAATTAGAAAACTTGTGATGTTTTGCTTGACTTGAAAACGATCCGAAAGTTGTTAATTTATCACGGTAAACATGAAAGGGCAATCAATTTAAAGGAAGGATACATTCATGGAGAGAATCCTATGGAAAAACTAGCTCGCATTTGCCTTACAAGTAGAGAAAACCCCATACAGACAGTCCGTTAGACCAGCAGCTAAATTCGGAATGAAGTACCATTGTTTCGAGGCACTCAGCCAACAATAGGAGAAATCGATCTAGAAATTCCATGTCTGCAACTAAAGGTTGTGACACCTATTGATCGATCGATATCATTCTTCCAATTCAAAGCTGGTTAGGATCCTTTACAAAACACATTAAGAATTTTTTCCAAATTATAATGTTGATATGCTGTCACTTCCATTAAGCAAAATTTACTATACAACAGTCTGAGCTCCGACGAAGGCGATTTTAAAGTGCGTATAAAATGTGTTTATTATCACATATTTTATATTCATGGCTCCTGAGGAGAAGAACAGGCTGACACAATACAGTCACCTAAGGATACCTAACAATTTATAAATACGCTAAAATCAGGAATTTTGTGGATCAAATTTACAGTTAGAAACAATAATACAATAACAAACTAACTTCAAGGTACGGTTTTCAGTTCAAACAATAGTAAAAATAACTACCTAAATTCAAGTAATTTTCAATAACTAATAGCGAAAAAGAATTATCTATAATTTGATACATCATGGTACAAAATATTATGTTTTTTATATAATTCTTTAGAATTATTTTAATTTAAAATTTTTCAGTCATCCTTTATTGCATTTTGCAATTTGCGCATGAAATTATAAGAGCTAAACGCAAATGGTTTATTTGCAGTTACGTTAAAAGAATCATTACAATATATATAATACACTGGTGTGCAAAAATTAAGGACGAAGTCGAAAAATTAGCATATCAGCTGAACGAAGAGGCAATCGGACAGAAAGACCAATCAGGAGATTAAGTAAGGTGATGTACGGTAGCACATGCGCAGATATGCAGGTAGACGTAATGGGGAGTGTCTGAATAGTGTAAAGCATGTTGTCGGTGTAAGATCAGTATTTCTGGCAAAGAGATTGCACGCCGTATAGCAGTTAAAATCACACCGAGTTGCTGCCTCAGCGAGAAATGGCGAATAAACAATCTGTTAGACGACATCTGGATGCTTTTACCCGAGTTCGAATCATTGGGAAGTTGGACGAAGGCCGCAGTGTGACAAGTGTAGCTGCAGAATTCGGAATTGCTTACAGCATCGTTTCACGACTTTGGAGACAATTTCAAACTACAGGAACAGCTATCCGGGGGATTAGTAGTGGTCGTCCACGAGGAACTACACCCGCAGATGACCGGTATACTGCCTTACAGGCGGGAAGAAACAGGCGGCAGACAGCGGGAGAAATCGCTAGACACATGACACAGGCGACTGGACGACCGATATCGCGTTTTACCGTGGCCAGAAGACTGCAAGGTGGTGGTCTGTTTGCACGACGCCCTGTACGGTGTGTACCTCTAACGCCTGCCCATCGGAGAAGGCGTTCTCTGTGGTGCCGGGAAAACCGGAATTGGAGAGACAATGAATGGGGACGAGTACTCTTTACAGATGAGAGCAGATTTAGTCTGAGTTGCGATTCTAGACACATACACATCTGGACAGAGCCTTGAACACGGAATAACCCCTTCAACATCATCAAAAGGGACTGTTTTGGAGGTCGCGGAGTTCTCGTTCGAGCAGACATAATGCTTGGTAGCCGGATCGACCTTCATATCTCACAAGGAGGTTCGTCACCTGGGACTGCTATTGCAACGAGGTTCTTCTTCCTTACATGCGTCTTTTCACAAGGGCTATGGGTCCTCAGTTCCTCTTCATGGACGACAACGCTCCACCTCATCGCACAGTTACTGTCGAAGAGCTGTTGGAGAGTGAAGATATTGAACACATGGATTGGTCGGCAAGGTCTCTGGATCTAAATCCCGTCAAGCATGTACGGAACTTACTAGGGAGACCCGTGGCAGCACGTAACTTATCGCCAGTAACGATTCTGAAACTGCGATTGGTGCTACAAGAGGAACGAGCAGAAGTGTCTCAACAGCTCATTAACAACCACACATCCAGCATGCACAAATCATGTAACCCCTGCCTAGCAGTCAGGGGAGATCATATCCCCTATTAAAGACCGGATGTTTCTTGCTGGACACCCATCACAGGGATGTTTCGGCCTTCAGTCGCCTTGCGCTCCATGCTACTTTTTCAATAAAGCTTCTTTTTATCCCTCTGATTTCTCTTTTAGTAAGTGTTGCTTACATTACTCATGTCCTTACGTATTGGGGATCTTACGGTATTAAATGTGTTGATTTGGAAAGCTTTTGTACAAAATCATATTGAAAAAACCGTCTCGTCCTTAATTTTTGCACACCAGTGTATACTTAGTAAGGAAAATGAAATTTTAAATATTTAAATATTTATAAATATTTGCAAAAGGTAAGGTAAATACAACTGATCTTAAAACTGTCAAATATTTATGCCATTTATCAATATAAAATTTACTGTTTGCAAATATTTAATAAATTGTATCTGTAACAATATAATGAAATAAAACCCGCAAACAAAATATTAAGTCAGTTAATCTTGTAACAGTAGCCAAAAAAAAAAAAAAAGAAAAAGAAAAAAATTGTGCCATGCCTAATTATATATCATTTAGAAATTTCTTTATTTATTAATAATTCAAATCGAAACAACTTAAATAAGTGAAAACAACATATAGTTGTCTCATTAATTATAAAAGTTATTTAATCACTGCCTGCTAAATTTCCAGAAAGAAGTTCCATACAAGTTACAGACAACTGCTCAGCACCGCCGATGGAGGGAGAGGATGTCAAGATCGAATCAAGGCAGGGAAACGATGATTCAACTCAGTAAGAGGAAACAGTTCATTTAGACCCTTCCAATACTAAATATAAAAAGAACTAAAAGCACCCGATCTTAACAGTTTACGTAAAAAGTCACCAGATTAATTAACATCCAAAGACTTGGCCGTTTTGTGATACCTGAAGCCTTCAGAAGGGATATTAAAGAAGCAGTACTCTCGTTTACTAAGATTGCAGTTTTCCATTCTCCGCAATATTCTTCAGAGCAACCATCTATTTTCATCATTTTCGAAACTCGCACGTCGTTATAAGGTTGTTAAAATAGTACACCCCCCCAAAAGTGCTATGCTTGCTATGCATAACTGTTACTTACTCCAATTTCCATCCGGAATGTCCTGCAGTCTCCCAATACCAATGTTGCAATAACGCTTCTCACCCAAACCCATTGACGTATGTAGACATATCAAACCTTCCTATTTCCAAAAAAGAAAAAGCCGAATTTACCAACACTACTAATTCTGCTAAATCAAAACTCTAATAATCAAAATCCCCATGAAGAACTGGAAAAGTAAGCGCCAAACCTTGGAATTCAAATTAAAAACATTACAAACCCTAAAAAAGGAAGGACTGCAGTGACATGCGGCTCAGCAGTTGAAATCAAGAAACTTAAGGATGTATTGGGAAATAATGACTAAATTAAAGAAAAAATCATTACTCGAATTCGAGCAAAAAGGAGTAGTAGAAGGCTCAATAGCAACCTAGATGCAAACCATGCGGTATGTGCCCCCCCAGTTGCCCCATATACCTCACAGAGCAGCAAAGGATTAAAGCAAGAGCTGTGTATGAAGAACAACAAGAACAGTCTCCCACACCAAGCTCTTTCAAAAACAAGCCACTTTCAAACAAGAGCAAAATTCTTTCAAGCAAACTCTTTCAACAACGCTACAAAATAACCACTGCAGATTTAGACATTAAAATATCAGAAACTATCTTTAGAATCTCGTTTATAAGCGACATCAGCGTTGTCCAAAATAAACTCCAGAAAGCCCAAGCAACGACGTCTAAGCTAGTCCAGACTAGTAGGATGACAGAAAACAAAGCAGACTTCATTCTTCTGCAAGAAACATACTGTGTTAATGGATAAGAGTGTTATTCCTACATCATGGAACTGTTTCCAATACTCCCCACTAGAAAAATCCAAATTCAGATCAGCAGTAACTTGCGCAAAAGAATTTTGGTCCCCAATGATCATCTTTGCAAAGAAGGATATTGTCTATGTTGCCTTGAATGACTAAACAGTTTGATCTGGTGTGGCAGCTTAGGATGTAATCTGGGTCAATCGTTCAGCAACCATGGACCACATGTTTTGTATCGGCAAAAGATCCCGAGAGCGAGCCGCCCAGGGAAGCGATTCAATCTGGCGATTTACGAAGAACCCTTGGACAATGCGTGCCACGTGTGGTCGCGAATTATCCTGTTGAAATATGGCTGTAGGCAAGCCCTGAAAGCAAGGAAGGACAACTGGCTCCAGCACCTCGGAGATGTAGCGCTGGCTGTTTAAAGTACCGGCAATGCGTACTAGAGGAGTGCGAGAGTGATATCCAATACCGCCCCATGCCATAATACCCGGTGCAGGACCAGTGTGGCGGCGCATAACGCAGCTGTTCAGCATCCTCTCTCCACGGTGTCTCCAGACTCGAATCCGATCATCGTGGTGTTGAAGACAGAAGCGTGACTCGTCAGTAAAGGCAATTTCATTCCATTCTGCCGTCCACATCCTTCATCATCGCACCATTGGCGGCGGAGACGTCTGTGGTTCTGCGTCAAGAGTAGACGAAGCAATGGACGTCTTGCGGACAGACCTCTCTGCTGTAAACGGCGTCGAATGGTACGCGCAGACACTGGGTGATACGTTACAGACTGAATGGGCTGTTCTATGGTTCATGATGTGACTGAGAGATCCGTCACTGCCATGCGCACAATGTTCCTGTGATCACGTGAAGTGCTGCACTGAGGTGGATGCGATCGAACACGTCGGTCCGTCGTACCATCCTACATCCAACGGTCACATATCCGCATTTCAGTTGTTATTTTTCGTCCAACACGACTACCGATTTCTCTAAAAGATAATCCACACTCTCGGTGGGTCACTATCCTTCCGCTGTCGAACTCAGATACTTGATCAATCGATGATCGCTGTTTACTACGAGGCATAATTGATCGCTTTTTTTTTGAAAAAACCACAAGAAAAACACGATTGCCGAACTTGAAATCGTCGAAAACTCCAAGCCTTAAATAGTGCTTTGAAGTGGCGCCACAGGCGCGCGTGATGTGCGTCTGCACTGAAATTCTATTCATTTGCATATCTCACCTCCTCCGCGAATGCATGTTGTAAATTTCATGTTATTTGCATGCTTCCTTAAGGGTGTTGCATTTACGGTGGCCAGCAGTGTACATCACTGAAAAATTTATCTCCAAGAAAGCAGCAAGATTCGGCTTATATTAAAAGACCTATGCAGAAAACTGATAATTAATGGTGAACTACAGAACTAAGAGTAGAGAAGAGTAACACTATAGAGCTGTGTTGTAAAATGAAAAAATTTCCTTTTCAAGAAACAAGAGATTAAGCTTACATTCTTTTCTCAAAACAAAAGGCCCTATATGAAAAGAAAATATTGACAGCCAAGAATAATAGTTAATTTATAAAAAATATTGCACAATTGATAAAAACACATATGACATATTTATAAAATCTGTGCAAATAAAGTCTTCAGTCCCACCCAACTCAGATTCCGAAGTACAGTTCCCAAGACAGAACAGTTCCTCACAAGATAATACTACCGTTGCAACGATAATGGAAATAACGAACAAGTTTTCATTTCCGATGATCCATCACAAGATAATCAAGACTGCCAATCATTAAGTAACGACACAAGAACACTTAATACTCCAAAAGACATATCATTCACAATAAAAGAAATTACGCATATTAAAAAAAAATTCCAAATACAAAGCACCAGGCCCATATGGGATCAACAATAAATTAATTCAAGTAATTTATAAATTAAACAGGAATATCGTCACACGTTTATATAATAAATGTCTGCAGCTAGGAAGCTTTCCAAACTGCTTTAAAACAGGATAAGTGATCCTCTTTAGCAAGCCAGATCAAGATCCAGAAAGTCTGGACTCATACAAGCCAATAAGTTTTCTTCCAACAATCTAACCACAAACAAAATTATAAGTGAAAACAAGTTTGGATTCTTACTCAACAAGACTACCACAAATTTAACTGGCACTGGCTCAAATACAGAAAAACAGACATTAAGACTTACACTCAACATTAATTTGCCTTGATTTGCCATTTGATTCTATGCGGTAGTCTGCAGTCATGCAGGACTTCAGGGACTCGAACCCTAAAAATTCATTGATCATATTACAGAATTTCTTGCACAACAGGAAAAGCATGATTATTTATAGCAATAGAATAACTGGAGAAAAGTACCAAAGAAGAGGTTGCCCACAAAGTTCATGCCTGAGTGAGGACTTAAGGAATTCAACTCTCAACTCCATCACCAATTACAACTGACCAATCCATTCAAAAGTAATAGCTTTAACGGACGATGCGACATTTATCATATGAGGACGAACCAGAATCCTCTTAGAAAAAAATTCTAACGAAACCCTATGTATCTTGGACTCCTTCTGTAACAATCTGAAATTAACCATTAGCCAGGAAAAGTCTAAAGCCGTTAATAATCCCAAAAACCTTCCCAATAAATTACATGCCTTTCCAAATTTGCAATAGAAGGTAAGAAAATAAAAATTAGTCATAGCATCAAATTCCTTGGCCTAATCATTGAGAAGAAACTAAATTGGATTGAATACTTAAAATTCACTAGACATGAAACTTCCGAATTTGCAAACAGTTACCGAAAAATGAAAGGATTAAATTCGGAATGAAGCCCATGCATTCAAAAGACTGTTCATTACAGTAATTGAAAAAAATTGTACTATATAGGGCAGAGAGATCTGGCCCCAACCTGTTATCAAAAGAAAGGAAACCAGCTGCAGGCAATGCAACGCTCATTCTTACTAAGAATTACAAAGTGCTAAAGAACAACATCAATATGACACTCTGTATGCTGGCATGAATAGGCCCCTACACATAACGGAGCAAGTGGAACACACCAAAGGCACGGTTTTCAGGCTCAAAAGTAACTGTTCCATAAAAGATAGAATCCTCGAACTTTCCAATCATGAACCTCCTTACAATCCATACAGAAGGCACCCGGCAGTAAACTAAAAATCAACCGTATTTAAAAAAAACTACTACCCGTGCGCATACATTGACGGTTCCAAAATGGAAAAAAAGAGTTTTGGATGCGCATCCATTATTTATACAAATTTCCAAGTTAAAATAATATGAAAAGTTAAACTTGGAAATCAAAATAGTGTTTTCCAAGCTGAGTTATCAGCAATAAAAATAACCCTAGAATACTGTGTCAAAAACAAATTTAAATAACTTCTAATATTTATAGACAGCCAGTCCTCGATTCTAGCTATGAAGAATGGTAAACATAATTGTCCGATCATCCAAATTCCCATCTCGAATCCTGATGCACACCCTACAATTTCATGAGTTTAATCCCATGCGGAGATTTATGGAAACAAAGAAGCAGACCAGGAGGCAAAATCTGTTGTTACTGACATAGAAGCAGATCTAATAACTCCATCTTGACCCAAATCCCAACTAAAACACCAAATTAAAATGCCTACGAGAGTGAGTGAGGGAAGAAAAGTTGAAAAACAGTGATAAGTGGAGAAGACTCTTCCAACTTAAACCTCACGCCAGTACAGACAGAACCAATATGAACCATTTAATCCATTGGTTTAGGGCATAGCCTTTTCCCCATTTATTTTTACAAAAGAAACATAGTTCATTCCGAGCAGTGTATACGTAGGAAAAGAGGCGACTCTAACCACTACATGGCCAAATGTCCATTAAAAGAAAACTATCATTTAAAACTCTCACAGACCAACACATACCAGTGCCTGCAAATAGCATTAAAAACCAATCAACTAAGAAGAAAAACAGAACTCTCAATCATATTGCTCGCTAGTAAAGAAAAGAATTGTGCAAAACAAGATAAGCAAATAGTAAACTGACTGGAATTTTCAAAAACTTAAATTAGAATTAAAAACCTACTTGACAGAAAGACTAAAGAACAAAATCGACAAAAGTACAGACTAGAGTTGAACACCTATGCGGATCCATCAAAACAAAAGAATAATTAAAATGTTCTGAAAAATAATTCACATATAAAATGCTCTCTACATGTACTCGGTATGCACTCTCTGCATGTACATGTACAAAATGTTTTCTGCACGTATGTATATAATCATATTATTATAAATGCATGTAAAGGTATTGTTATGTATTTACCGTTTTGAATTATAGCATGAATACCAACAGCACCATCTGCCACAATTGTATTAACCATATGTAAAATTGTAAATATGTAAAATTTCTTCAAAATTTAATGTGCAATTAAAGACAGATAGTGTAGCTAGATTAACCAATGTTTGTTCGCTGAACTTCAACATAAATCTGTCATTTCCATTAATTTATTAAATAAGAAAACACTCATGCTTATGAAATTGCTATAGAATGCCTTGAAATAATATCCTTCGATTTTTCAGATTTGAGGCATGCACTCCCATAATTCCTGCATTTTAAATAAGCCCAGGCTTCTTTAGAAATACATATATTATCCCTTTCTTTTTTAAAGCGAGTGTTAGGCGAATAAGAAACCAGAAAAGAAAGGAAAGCATCGCTGCTGTGGTTTGACTAGACACCCACTTAATAGGTTCTTGGAATCCAGAGCTTTTTCTAGGAACGTGTTTTGATTACTTGGGCGAGGAGAAAATATTTTCCCGCAAATATCTGGCGCCTGTTCTTAGAAAAGAAGTAAAAGTATGTAAATGGAGATCAATTTCATGAAGTATGTAAAAGAAGACAAATTTCTTTAAAACGAAAAGTCTCGATCAGGGCATCTGATTTCTCCTACCATTCTTTGAAATAAATATGTAGCCTTAGCAAAAGAACTATTCATGAAATACTGCGCACGTTGCATCACCCGGGAGATCTTGTTACCTAAATATTTTCACGAAATTCTAAAGTGCTTTAGGGAAGAGCCTAAAGCGGAGAATGCAGTAAAATTGGAAATACAGAAAAGAAAAGACGCCTAATTAAACAGAGAGCTTTGTGAGTGTCAATCAAAATTGCGGTGAAGCATTATAATTAGCTGTAAATATGAGGATGTAAAATATAAAAGACTTCAGTGTAAGTGCAGTGTTATATAGATCTATTTTTTAGATCAGGCTAGAGTTTTCGTACTAAGAACTTAAAAATTTAATTATTATTAAAACTGTTCAAACTTACGCAAAATTTAACTTTAAATAGATGCTAATTATGCAGAAACACTCTAAGCATTTCGAGGGAGAGTGGTATTGATCCTTTCGTCTTGAAGACTGGTTGCCTCAGTTTTTTTTTCGAAAATCTAAGTTAAACTAAGCTGAATTATGCCTTAATTTTGAACTCCTTTCCCGTGTGTTTATCTTCCACTTATTAGAAATGTCCTTGAATTCTTAAAACTGCAGATAGAGGCTTTATTATAATTTTTTTTTAATTTTACTCCAATCATAATAGCTGCAGATTCATACTGCGAAAATATGGTAGACGAAATCATGCTATGATTTTTAGATTCTTTATTTTTTGCACAGCATTTTGTGCGACCATTTTTTTTAAAACTGCGAAGTTTTTGCACCGCTTTATTTCCTACCGCGATGCTTTAGAATTGCGATGTTTTATCTTTTCTTTCTCTTCTCCCACGATGTTTTGAACGAAGACGTTTTTTCTTGCTTCATTTTCTCCGCAATGTTTTCAGTTGACACCATAATAATCAGTCACTTTTGATAGTATATTTAGTGGCTATTCGGAGTGATTATGCAGATTATATCTTTGCGGTATTACTCAGTTCCTGATTATGGGAGAGAAGAAGCTTTCTCTCCTGCTGATTGCTTATATTAATCAAATCTCAGGGCTCTATCCTTTGTAACAGTAATTTAAAGCTTTTTAAACTTACTTAGACTGAAAAACCAGTTATCACTCGGTCCGTGAAAGTATAACACAGTCCTAAGAAGGTTTTAAATGAAATTTATTTAAGATCGAAATAAAAAAAAAAACGCACAACTTGCGCGTACAAATTAAAATCTGCCACTTGCGGGAATTCAAATAACAGAAACTTAAATTCAGAAGTTTAAATAGGTTCGTAGACAGAAGCTACGATACGAAAGGAATATTGACTCAAAATCTGAATGCATTTTCTAATTTCGGCTAGCAAAACGGTTAATGCCGGAAATACTAACACAGCAAAGCTGGGCGAGAAAAGGTACAACTGGCAAGCGTCGCTGCCAAAAGCTCTGCGTCTAAAACTTTCAAGAACTCAGTTTTAAATAGTTTAAACTCATTTGTATCCTGGTGAGGACTAACGAAAAGGAAAAGTTATAGTACAGATCCAAATCATAAAAATGAGTTAATTTACAAAATGATGATAATTTTTTTTTTTCACGGAGCGAAACTTATTGTGTTTTTCTCAGTGCATAAATAAACGGAAATCACAACTAAAAACATAGTTACAAATTTTGTATTTAGGTAGCTAATTTTAGTAGAATTATAATTAAAATTATTGTATTCTCCGTGCAATGCAGCGAGAGACAAATTTTAATAGAAATATATGCCGGAAGAGTAAGAGTAAGGAGACGTGCATTTAACATTGTGTAAATGAATATCTCGGTAATCTGTATTTAAATTTAATAAATGTAATTGACCATTATGTTGGCTGTAACCGTAATTCCATCCTCTTACTGCTTTCTAGAAATCTCGAGAAGTAGAAATTACTAGAAATATCTCGCGGCCGGTTGAAAGCTATAAAAGACCGGAGACAGAGTGTGTGACGGACTTATGCATTCAACCTATTACGAACCCGTACGCATGCAACAACAGTTTGTAGCATTCATTATTTTAATTAACCAAATTATTTTGAGTTTGAAATTTCCTATCGATATCTCAAAGTTTCAGTTGCTGCCCGAATTTAGCGCGAGCGAGATATTTATGCAAATCGCATACATCTGTTAGCAGTTTAAAAGGCAGGAGTTAACGAGCGGAAAATCAGAGTCTTGGATTTATCGCCGTAAGGCTGTGCGCGCAAAGATTTCCTCTGTCTACTGAAAGTTCGCCTGCATAGGCAATTGCAATTACTAGTGTTTGCTAGTGAAATTCGCATTATTGCATTTCACTAAGAGTTAGGCTTCCCTCACCGTCCTACTTAAGATTAAGTTAGATATTTGAATTTGTTAACACACTTTATTTCATATTATTTTAGTTCAGCCCAAGTAGTGGCTTACTCTCAAGTTGGAGAGTTGTAATTATTTGAATTAAAGGGTCACTTTAAACCCTCCTTCTGACTTTGTAGTTCTTCAACACTAAAGGACATAGCCTAGATTTGCTCACTGTCCTCCACATAGGGTTTCACAGCTTATGCACACGAAGAAAGTTAAGAGATTGAAGGAGAAACCTTATAAGTTTACTAGCTTATATAAGAATTAAAATTCAGAAACTGTATGCTGTAATAAACATGAGGTTTATTTCTAGTTTACATCAGCCATAACCACTATTCAATAATAAATAAAGAAAATTCACATACTGTTCATATTCATATGTATATTTTAAAGAGTATATGTTGTAACAATATAGAATACGGAATTTTGAGAATACGAATAGAAAATTATAATATATGAATTAGAAAAAAATCCCTGTAAATAATATTTGTTAGAGGAAATCTAAGATAAAAGCAAATATCTTAATTTTTAAACTTCTCAAATAACCTATACTTGCGAAAGTTTTGCATTCTAATTTTTGACTTAAAAAACTGACCGTAAACGTAAGCGAAATTATTTTTGAGAAAAATATTGATTATTGCTACAGACTATACGAAAAGCAATAGAATGATAACATAATATTCGTTAGTGCTACATAAAATGTTTACAAATGTTTAAGACTTGTAGTTTTCCATAGTATGGTATTTTCGGTCGCACACTCTAACATCGCGTAAGGTCTCGTTTAATTATTTAACCAGTTATTTTATGTTCGTTCGCTTTCCTGCCATTCTCATTTCTCATTTTCCTGCCAGAATGTAAACTTCTAGCTCACGCGATATTAAAATGAGGTAGAAAGAGTATAATAATTAAAAGAAGGTTTCTAGAGGGTAGAATCAGAGCGTGTTCTGCCTGCTGAAGGACACACTGCTAATTTCGATTCTCCTGAGAGTAGTATTCTGCGACTTTGCGTTTTCTCGCCATCAGGCTTCACGCCGACCTTTAGGTCAGAGCCAACTTCAGAGTCACTTTAATTGTGTAGCCGTTAGACTAACTTGTTGGTGCTTAGTTAAGTCTCGCCATAACCATTTGCTGTAGTTTCTAAGTACGAGTGATGCCTTGTGTTAACTTTTATACGCGTCAAATAAAAGTGTTTTTTACACCCTTTTTTGGTCTCTGTGGTGCTATGTAAAATATAATGATAACGTTAAAAACGTTTCATACATTTTATGTTACCAAAGCGCACGAAACGTTATAAACGTAATAGACGCTTTCGTTTGCGAGACTGCAGATATTGCCAAATATCTCTTTCCAAAAAAAAAATGCGTCTTCATTTTCATTTTAGATTATTGTATGTATAATGTGGAGTTTTCCACCAAGTCTCTATTCCTTCTCTCAACTTTATAATCTGTATACAGTTTCTTACTGAAACATTATTTCTTATATAAAATTAAAAATATACTCCATTCTGACTGTCTTTTGGCACGGTAATCTTTTATCAGCTACATAGGAAACCAATGCCAGAACGTAAATGGCTCGCAAAAAGAGCCGTGCCGAGAAAATTTAACATCTCAGACAAATTTCGAAATTGCTACCTCCATCTCCAAGTATTATCTAATGTCTTTATCGTTATTATGTAAGTTATTATATCTTGATTTTGCACTCTTTCTTACTTCTTATCTGAGGGGAGAGATCGCGGGCTTTCGGCACGATCCTATTCATAAGACTGCATTCACACTAACGTTAAGCACATAAATACCGCAAGTGACAAAAACAGCACCCGTTGCTAGGAAAAAGCACGGTGTTGCACTACAAACCTTGGTATGGAGGGTTTGGAATAAGATCTCAAAGTTTATGTATGCCCCATATGCTAAAGACTGACATAACTAAAGATTGAACGAAGCCTAACAACGAAGTATGCAATGCCCTTTTTATCACGATGAAATGTTCTTGTTTGGCTTACCGAATCTTTGTAGCTTTACAAAAGAAAACTTGAAACTTTTTGATACTTTCGTTTTCTTTTGATTGCGTAAATTACAAATTTAATTCTTCAAATGTTTAACTTCGGAACATTTTTCATTGAAAATGTTCTTTAAAATTTTTAAAAGAAAATTTAAGATTCATAGGATAATATATATCGGAGGTACTGAAAAAGTCAGCTTACATCTTAACCTGCACAGCTTGTGCTAGACTGGATGTTCTCAAGATGCTTACGATTTATGATTATGATAATAGTGATACATAAACCACAACGTAAACATACCATAACATTTCCCTCTTCTTTTTCTAATTGTTTTCTTCTCAAACTTATAGCTATTGATAACACTGATCTACAGATTTGAATTTTCTGTTTCTTTTGGAAAAGAGGGTAACCAATTCTTAACAGTTCTGAAACGCTGAGTGCAAAAAATGACAATACAAATATTAGATTAGCTAAAGGTTGCTTAATACGTGATTAATCAGTTCTAGAAATTGGATGCACACCAACTGAACGTTTTCAGTAAGAAAGAAAGAGAAACTTCTTAATTCGTTCTTAGAATAATTATGACACTGTTTAATACTAAAACACAAATTAATAGCGTCGTTATTTTTCACAGTCATAGATACTGTCATTCTTAGTATACTGAATGCTACAGCCATGTCCAGGATACATATATAATCTGCATACTTTTTAATAATATCCTTTTTTCACCTCTATGTGATCCCAACCGATTTCTTCGTTGCTTTTCATAAACTTCTTTAAAACTCGTTCTTAAAAAATTTGCAAAAATTTTACTCCAAAGAAGAGAAAATCACATGAAAATTCAGAAATTATAAGAGAGTTCAGAGTTTATTCAGAGGTTATTATAAAATTATTGAATAGCAGCAAGCATACTGACGCTCATGGGTAGTATGGGGGCCTCCAAAGAGGTAAACAAGAGTACTTCCCGCAGTCATGAAAAATCGAGCTTTGGTCTCATTCCAAGCAATACCGTATACCAAATGAGAATTTTCGGATGTATATCAAGCTAGATTTATTTTAAAGTTGATATATGCCGGCATATCACAGTAATTTTTTAAGTTCAATCTAGTTGCCCCTTAATTTTCCTAGATTAACTTTCTTATGCTATAGATTACTTATCATCTTTGTAGTGAACTATAAGTCTAGAACTATAAAGAAATAAAGTCAAAAGAAACTGAAGTCATAATGAAACTGAAATTTATACACACTACAATTTGTAGGAACAACTAAATTTTATCTATTTTTATTTATGAATTTATTCTCACTTCTTTGCGGAGCCTGAATACAAAATGTTTAGCGATGTACAACGTAAAAATTATATTTACTAACTACATAGCAAGGTTCCAAATAATTAGTGACCTTTAAGCATAAACACTAGCAAACGCCAGAAATCGCTCACCCTAACCAGTTTTAAATGCAAAATTGCGGTTTACGAAAGCGACAGATATTCCGGAGCGTTGCCAAATTCTGTCCCTAAATTTACATTTTCGCATACTATTTAAATTTACCTCTTTATATTATTAAATATAAAGAAATATTATAAAATCCTCAATAGGAATATATATACGATGTAATAAGGAAAAGTCATTTACAATAGTAAAACATTAGTGTGGTCCATGTAGTATTTTTTGGTACTGCAATTGATGTGTACACTCTTACCTGTCAGGTATTTTACATTCCAGCAAAAGCTTTGCCCAAATATAGCAGGTTGCATTGACATAGTTAAAAAAAAATTTTGATACTGTTTCCGACTGCTGCAAGCATATGAGAGGGTTGTCATATAAATTCTTTTTATTTGCGTGTTAGTAACAGGGTTTAAATCACTTATTATTAATTATCAAACAATTCAAGAAAAAAATAGTATATAATGTATACATATTCTATACATTAACTTTTAATATATGTATAGGAAAGTGTGACTGGGATTAAATATGCTTACATGATTTACTCCTGCTTGCAGAGTCTGGCCTTACTATAATCATTACTATAATATGTTGCCTGTTATTCTACCCTCCTTTCCATCAGTTCTTTTTCTAGCTGTAAAAGAGGATTATATAAGTCTTTGAGAATTGAGTTATTTTTAACTTTATGTAAATGAAGGTTCTGATGTTCAAAAGCCTAAACCTCTTTTGAAAATGTTTATTACTTGTCTCGATTATCTTGATTAGTTTCTTTAAAGTCACTTCAAATAAAAAAAATGCAGATGATTAAGAGGCGTAAATTTACTTTTATTAAAAAGAAGATTTCCCAGTAAAGCTCATTATCGTGTTTAAAAAGCAGTATCTGACTGTGTTTCCTAAGGGAAAATTCCTTAAAAATTAATTATTAATCTTCAAAAATTTTCATTTAGAATATTTACTTAGAAAAACACTTCAACATCTTTCCAAATTGCTTAACTCTTGCTTTTCTGATTTTTAAAGATTAAAAAAATAGATAGTAGGTATAATTAAAGCAAACAACTGTCAAAAAACACAACTGAGACATTTAAGGAGCTTATATTGATGATGCTTTGTGCAAATGATTCAAGAAGCTCGTTTAAGTTTCCTTTGATGCTTAAAAATCTCATGAAAATTTTGATCGAGGCACGAGATTGGCAGCTGAAAGAATATTTAAGAGCTGTGGTGTAACTATAAACGATAGCTTTTCGCAAGATGACAAGAGGAAAATATTACACTGCTTTCAAAAACTGCTCTGTAAACAATCACGTTATAATCAAGTCATCTGAAAACAAATGACTTAATGTCGTTTTCAGTTATAATTAATGTTTCTGTGTAACGCTTAGCATGGAATTTTAATTCATTTTAAAATTTTAATTTCTTGAATTCTTGAATTTTACTTCGATTTCATGAAGTTGAATTAAGAAGTTACGTAATTTCTTGGATTAAATTAAACTCTCTTTTAAAATTTAAGTTTCTGTATTTGAATTAAATTAAAAAGGTTAAATAGGATTTCACCGAGTGCAAAATGGTCTAAACAGTTTGCCTTACGTTGCCTTTGGATTAGGTACTAAGAGATTTAAACGGTTAACAGTGATTTTTGCATTTAACTTGTGTAGAACAGGTAAAAGTATGTAACATGTGAAAAACGGGAAATTCCTTATAAGTGGGGAAAGGATCTAACATATGTCATTAATTCAGCTCTTAGTTTTAGTGAGTGCTGATCCCCTTTGATATTGCTATATGATGAGAAATACAGTAACAAAACATAAAAAATCCTGTAAAATGATAGAAAATAATTTTAAAACTTCTTTTTCCTAACAATGAATAGAATACTTGTGGTTATGTATGATTTATGTAAAAATATATGGTAATGTAAATGTTTGCTTCAACTAGAAAAGTCCTGGGAAAAGAACCCAGGACTTCTTATCTGCATTCGATTACCCGGCCATGAAAACCATTGACTCCTTTCTTCAACCATAGACATAAACTTCCATGAATTGTGTAGTATGGTATATCTAATTATGGGCAAGCACTTGAGGGTCATCTGCCAGAGGGGAGGGATGCCTTCGTGGAGTACTTTCTAAGGGTAACTGGTTCGTACACACATTAACATGGGGAAACCACGAAAACGCCCATGCATCCAGGCCGTTCGCCGGGTTTCGAATCCCGGACCGAACTACCAGTGTTTAACGACGTTGCCACTAAAACTATATATTCTTATTCCTTTTTTTTTCTGTTTGAGATGGGACATTGATATGTAGTACGTTGGGAAGGGAATTTACCATATTCTTCTCCGACTTTTCCTTAGCTGGGGATACTATAAAGATTTTTTTAGCTGAGAATTTAAACCAGGACCTATTCTTCAAAACTGACTGATATGAAAACCTGTAGAAAGATAACTCATATTGTATGGTTTTTGCTTATTAGCTCATTATCGTATCTCGTATTAGCTCATTATCGTTTTTACTCTCGCTTCTACCTCTTAGGCTTCTTCTAGAATTCAAATAGTTTTTGTATGTAAGAAAAGAGTTCTTGAAATTAAGAGAGATCTTTTGGCAGCGACCACTGAACATTCTGCGAACTAGCTTCGCCCAGCTTCTGGAATTATCTAAATTGGTTTTAGCATTTGCAGGCCGTGTGTTGCTCGCGTGACTAGAGGACCTGTACCATAACTTTTACTTGAACTTTACAGTGTGAATTCACATTTAAACTAATTAAGTTTTACGTTATGTTAAATCTCGCAAGAAGTTGTTACTTCGCACGATTTTAAACCTTTTTCTGAGTCGGTAGTTATTAAGACGGAACGATAAGACGCCTGGTTGTCTACACGGAATTAAAATTTAACTTCAAGAACAGAGGTTCCGTATGATTTCTTTGAGGCTGCTAGATATGCTAAGTAGGACAAAATTCAAAATTCTCGACCCAGAAAACAATAGCAAAGGTAACATAAGGTACAGTTTTTGGAAAATCTGCTTACAAATAAACAGAAAGAGAATGAAAAAAATTGAGGACTATATCATTATGTATAAGGAAAGTACAAGGATAATAATTTTAATCGTAAGTAAAAACTGAAGCCAATTTTGTATTTACATTAAAAAAAAACAGATTTCTAAAACAAAAATCTAAAACAAAATTCTCAAACAAAACTTATGAAAAGGAGACTAATAAAAGAAATGGAAGAAATTACATTTGTACCTGGCTTTGACATTTTATACAAATTATTCGAAAAAATAACTATGGACTTTATTTCCTTAAATACTTATCTTATACATATATTTACAACTTCAAAGTTCCTTAAAATCGCAGGCAAATTTCTGTTAAAAACAGTTCAACGTCACTGGTAAGATGGGTTCTATAATAAAATCGAACTTTTTTATTATATATCTGAAGCGTAATATTACTAATTAATAAAATACTTATCATCTTATGCTTAGATAAAAGCAAACAATATTCCGTACTTTTGCGCACTAAATTTGCTGAGGTAAGCTTAATGAAGCTTTTCGCCAAAAATAGTGGAGCCAGTTGCACATTTAATAAAGTAATGTTACTTGATCCTACACGAAACTCTTAATCATAAAAGTAAGCAATTTTCATTCTATAGCTGTTTGCTGTAGATGTTCTAGAAAATCTTCAATGCGAGTTGGTAAAACGAAGGAAAAAGTTTCATCTATTCTAGGAACTCAAATTGAAGGATGATATGTATGAATTCGATAACATGTTTGAAAAAGAATTTAGTGACTTATATGAGCTACTAAATTCTTTCAAATACACTATCGAATTTTACCAAGAAATGAGATTTGTTAATTAATTGAAGGTGATGAATAGTTTGTACATGATGTAATTTTTACTAAGGAAATAATATGAAAATATAGATTGACTTCTTAAAATATTATCAGCAATCTTCTTAACTATTACAACGAGACTGCTTTTGTAAAGACATTTTTTCCCCTCATATTGAAATGTTTTGTTGCTAAAAATATATGTTTAGAATAGATATTTTAGGAAGAAAAGCATGTAACACATTAAAAAAAAAACCTGTAGGAATGCTTCGGTTATTTAGAGTACTAAAGAATTAAAACACATTTTTTATAAAATCTCGTAAACCACTATTAAGGCAACTTTTCCTAATATTACAATAAATTATTATTACGACAGAACCTTTTAATCGAGAAAATTATTTTATTTCTTTAAAGGGGTTTATAATATTTTTTTGTCCAAGAAATAATGGAACAAAAATATCAAAATATATGAATGAATAATAGATATTTCCCATTACCAACAGATAATGGTCCATAACACATAATAAATCCATAACATCCGTAAGTGATAGTTCCCATTACCTATTCTTTTAATAACATTTAGTATTTTTACTTATCAGCAGCATTTCTATCAAAAAATTACAAAAATCTCCTCATTCATAAAATAATAAACCAGCGTTGCAAAAAAAGGTAATTCATTTATCTAATATTTAGAATGTAAGAACCTAATCGCTATTGCCAGCCAATTATCTATTATACATGAAATATTCTCCATCTATCACTTGTTAGCAATTCTTCGAAATATTAAATATACCATTCTAGCTGTATAAGAATCTTCTGTTCTAGCACTAATTATTTTCACCTGTTTTTTAATTTTCACTAACTGTATAAGGTATTTCTCCCGCCTTCTTAGCATGCCTTCGTGGTGTAGTGGTCAGTACCCTCGGCGCATATTCGAGAGGTCTGTGGTTCGAGTTCTGGCGCGGGCATTACTCATTTCTTCGATTTCCTTGTTTCCAAAAATTCTAAAAATGATTTTACAGTGGCGCTCGAACTACAAAAGGTGGTGAATGATAATTCTCCACCACCAGGATTTGACGATTGGGTCCCCTAATCCCCAGTCGCCCTTTAAAAGGGGGAGTATATAAGGTATTTCTCCCACCTTCTTCGCATGTCTTCGTGGTGTAGTGGTCAGCACGCTCGTTGCGCATTTGAGAGGTCCGTGGTTCGAATCCCGACTAGGGAATTGCTAATTTTTCATCTCACCTTTAAACAAAATCCTAATGACTCTACAACTGATAGTGCTATAACGTAAATTAATGCGTGAACCTTCCGAGACAGTAAGAACGCATTAAATAATTTAGCCGATCGTCCTGTCATTATTCGAATATCTGCTTCCTGCCACTGAAAGAATTTTGAATTTCAAGCGAATTATTTTCTCACCACTCTGCATATAATTTTTAATTGCTTTTGTAATTGTATTAGTACATTACTCAAAAAAAAAAAAGTTCTAAATTTGCTTATTCGAAACACAATCTTTTGATTTATTGGTGTATCGTTTTGAGAAATTGTGTGAACCACCTGGTGTAAAATTCATAATTTTTTTTCGGAAATCTTTGGAACACTCAAAGGTGGGGTAAGTAATAATATTTAATTTAGAGAATTTGGTTGATAATAGTTTTACTTAAGTTTCGAAGAAATTAAGTGAAATTCCATTACCTACTGATCCGTCTGTCCGACTGCCATTGAGCAGGTCGGATTCCGGGCCGTAGGTTTTTCTGCGAATTACTTGGGCGCTGGATTTTTGTTTTCTTTGCGATGGAGAAGCTTACTGAGGCAGTTTCTGCGCAAATTACTGAACTTGAACAGATCAAAGAAAAAAATGGATTTACTGACACTGAGGAGAAATTATTCAAATTTCTACTTAACATTCATGATATGATTAAAGCCTTGAGCATTGATTTTTCACATGCTAATTTTCGTGTTAATGAAACTGCTGTTTCAGATACCAGAAACTCAGATAATTTATCTTTCAGTGAAAATGCACGGGCTCGTAGCCCAATTACATTAAATAATGATCATGCTCCTGAAACTCCATTGGATCAAGACACTAGTTCAGACGAGGTGTTTAGGACTAAACGTCGAGGAGATCAAACAGTGCGCACTCGCACAACTAAGAATGCACTTAAAAAAGTCAAGTTATCAACTCATGTGGAACTAAATTCGAATCAATCTCAGAATATTACTTCTGAAGATAAAAATATTCATAACACAACCACTGATGTACATAAAATGAATAACATCGAGGAAGACATTATGGACACTTCCAACTTAAATGATGTCAATGACAAAACACCAAATGTATCTGAAAATTCAGGGAAAACCCCTAAACTACCACCGATTACACTTAAACCCACCACCATGAAATGGTCGGAAATTTGCACTGAATTTCATGCTAGGAAATTAAAATTCTTTGGACAAAGAATTAATGGAAAGATTAAAGTTACTGCTTTTGATGCAGATAATTATAGAAGTATCGTCAAAGTCTTGAGAGAATTTAATATAGAACATCACTCTTTTATTCTTCCTCAAGACAGGAATATTAAGGCAGTGATAAAAGGACTTAATGAAGATACTGAAATTGATGAAATAAAAACAAGACTTGAAGA
Source organism: Stegodyphus mimosarum (assembly GCA_000611955.2). Lineage (NCBI taxonomy): Eukaryota > Metazoa > Arthropoda > Arachnida > Araneae > Eresidae > Stegodyphus > Stegodyphus mimosarum. The sequence continues at coordinate 28,405 of KK115299.1, read as the reverse complement.
GTTAGGTTATGTCATTGAGCATATAAAGCAAATGACTAAAAGAAGGAATGGTGAGGTTTTTCCCCTCCCTATATTCATAGTAACACTGCCTAAGACAGTGCAGTCAAAGAAAATTTACAATGAAAAATTCCTCTGTGATCTTTGTGTCAAAATTCAAGAGTATAAAGGACGCCAAGGTCCATTACAATGCTTCCGATGTCAGGGGTTTAATCACACCCAATTAGGGTGTAATTATTCCCCTAAATGTGTCAAGTGTGGCGAATCACATTTTTTTAATGACTGCCCAGTCAAAAATGATAAGGACTTCACTCCTGTTTGTGTAAATTGCGGAAATTCTCACACGGCCTCGTTTCGAGGGTGTGAGAAATTTCCAAAACCTAAAACCGATCAGCCAAAAACATTCAGCAACCGGGTGGTCGAGAACAAATCATATGCTAAAGCCCTGTCAACTGGCATATATTCTGATACATTAAGCGAAGCTAAAAAGGTTTTTGCCGATTTAGCGGAGCTCGTCTCGGTGATTAAAACTGCTGGGTTTCAGTTGACTCAGCAAATGCAGCAAATCAACAAGTGTCAAGAAAACACCAAGACAGAATTAAATAATGGGTCCAAATCTTAAACGCCCCCCTACCAAATTCGTAGTTTGGAATGCGCGTAGCATTCAAGATAAAATTGCTGAATTTCATAACTTCTTAAGCTGCTATGATATTGACATAGCGTGTGTAACGGAAACTTTTGCTACGCCAGGCACAAATATTAACATCTCTGGCTATAGATGTTATCGTTGTGACAGGTTGACACACCGCGGCGGAGGTGCTGCAATTTATGTAAAAGCCACTCTTCAATCCTGCCAAATCTCTACGATACGTAGGAATGGACACGAAATTGTCACTGCTTCTGTCTACCTTCCCGTTTACGGAATTATTTACTTCTCTTGCATGTATCTTCCACCATCCAACATCTTAGATCCTATGATACTTTTAGACCTATTACCTGCTAATAAACCAGTAATTTTAGCTGGGGACTTAAATTCAAAAAATCAAGAATGGAACTGTCGACGCACCAATAATAATGGTAAAAAACTGCTTGAATTTATATTAAATCATCCTATCTACTTCTATGCTCCAACTGACTTCACCTATCTTCCCTCAAACCCACGCAAAGGAGATATTTTGGATATTGTACTTACAACCATACCGATTCCTATGTGCTTAGAAGTTAAAGTTGACTTGACATCTGATCACGTTCCGGTTATTGGCACTCTTGGAATCTCCAAAACTGAAAAACCCTGCTTAAAAAAGATTACTAATTGGATCAAATTTACTGAAATTCTATACAATTACAACCCGCCCTTCCTTCCCTTGAAGAATAACACCGACATTGATAGAGCTATCAACATGCTCACAGATACTATTATGCATGCGTATGATAATGCAACGCATAGCGTCCCGGCGGATAGATTTACTGGAAAATTACCAACAAGCATTCGAGAAAAAATGAAAACCAGAAATAAACTACGAAAACGATGGAATTTATCATGGGACCCTGGATTAAAAAGACAACTTAATAAACTTAATCGTGAAATTAAAAAGGAAATTGCAGATCATCGCAAGGAAATCTGGGATGAAAAAATACTTAATTTCAACGCGCCTGACAACTCCTTCTGGAATTTTACTAAGCGCCTGAAAAATAAACCTACGATAAATAAACCCATTTATGGGGAACAAAGAATTGCTCTCACTAACTTAGAAAAAGCTGAGGTCCATGCTGATCATCTCGAAATTCAGTTTTCGCCTAATGAGTCACCAAATGACCCAGAATTCACTAATTATGTCAACCATTATATCTCTGACTGGATTAATGCACCTGCAGTACATAGATGCCCTAAATTTGCAACACCTCAAGAAGTTATTTATATTATCAAGAAGCTCAAGAATCAAAAAGCCCCAGGGCACGACAAGCTTACAAACATTGCAATCAAACATCTCCCTACTAATGTTCTATGCAGATTTGTAAATATCATAAACGCATGCCTTACAAATTTATATTTTCCCGTTTGCTGGAAAAAAGCCAAAATTATCCTGATTCCTAAACCTGGCAAAGATCATATGAAGCCAGAAGGTTACCGACCTATCAGCCTTTTGCCTGGTCTAGGCAAAATTTACGAGCGAATTATTATGAACAGACTTCAAACTTATTTCGATCTTTTACCCAAGGAACAATTTGGATTTCAGAAAAACCTTTCAACTGTTAAACAGCTCGTTCGGCTAACTGAATTTATTGGAAATGCTCTGCATAACAAATCTTGTGTAGCCTTACTCATGCTAGACGTGGCGAAAGCCTTCGACCGCGTCTGGCATGAGGGGCTCATCTACAAGCTTATCTCCTTAAACATTGAACCGGAAATGATCAAGTTACTATACTCCTTTCTTACAAATAGAAAATTTTTTGTTTCCATAGAAAATGAACACTCAAGTCTCAGGAATATTAAAGCTTCTGTTCCACAAGGTTCTATTTTAGGACCCCTTCTTTATCTCTTTTATGTGTCAGATTTTCCGCCCCTGGATCTGATTAGCGGCTGCTTTATCGGCTGCTATGCGGACGATACTGCAGTGGCTGTCAGATCCATTAGGGCTGAACATGCAGTATTAAAACTTCAAAAATTTATGCCTTCCATTGAATCGTGGTGCACCAAGTGGCGTATTGCTATTAATGCATCAAAGTCTCAACTTTTACTCATCCGGAGAAGATATGCACGCAAAGGATTCTATGGTGAATTGAAATTATTTAATGAAAAAATACCACTTGTCACCAAAGCCAAGTACCTTGGTATCGTGCTGAACACCTCCTTTAAGTGGAATGATCATATTGCAAAAATTAAACAGAAGACCATAGGAGTAATTAACAGCCTCACTCCCTTACTTGGAAAATATTCAAGACTAGACCTTTATAAAAAACGTCACATATACACTGCTATTATTCGTCCAATTATGACATACGCTTCACCCGCATGGGCAGCCTATAAGGCAAAGGATATTAAAATTCTTCAAATTATTCAAAATAGATTCTTAAGATTAATTACCGGAGTTCACTTTTATGTTTCTAACGATATGCTACATAAGGATCTACAAATTGAAACTATGGAAAAATATCTGCACAAATTGAACAAAAATTTCTTCGATAAAGCCATAAATTGTGACCGACTGAAGCACTTCAACACGTTTGATTACATCATCCTTGAAGAGGACGTTGACCTTCGTGCACTTGCAGCATTCCTCACGCGGAGTGCTAACTTCCCCACGTAATAAAAATTCATGACTGGTTTCCGTTCACACAATGTTTAATATCCTGTACATGTTTGGTGCCTACCTTACTTATACTTTTCAATTTACATTAACTGTTTTGTAACTCATGATACTGTATCGTATTTAAACTTGTATATTTTATATTTATTATGCATTGTATATCTTTTCAGTCGTCTTGTATTTGCCACTTGTGGCTTCCCTTTTGACCTTTACTCTTTTATTTTTTATTTGTCTGGACTTTCAACGTCTTGTGGCCTTTTTAGGCAAATTTTGTCATTGAGCCGGTAAAGTTGCATTATTTGCAATAATTCGGCTATAAAATCACTGACTGACTGACTACTCAACAAAACAGGGTAACAAAGTAAAATCTTTAAAGTCGGCATACATCTCAATATCTTTTACAGTGGATATTACAGTGGATACTTTACAGTGGCAGCGAATTAAATAAATAATAAAACATTTTTCTGTGTGAATTACGTATTCCTGCATATATATAGAGATTTCACAAAATATATACTCTTCGATGTTAGAACTGTTTTTTTTTTTCTGAATTTGTCATGACAAATTTATGCCGGATTATTCCAACTTTAAAAGGCTAAAAGCGCTGAACGTTGGTAGTTCCACATGCTTTGGGTTCGTAGTCAGGCAGACGGCCTGGTTCTCAAGATAATTACAGTATCCAAGGTTGGTTTTCGAGTTTTACTCATACGTAAAGTGAATACGAGCCATTTTCCCTCAGAAAGTCCTCTACGAAAGCATCCCTCCTCTTAGGCAGATAGCCCGAGTTGTTTTGCTGTATTCAAATATATAACATGCAACTAAACTTTTATGTGCTGCTTAAACATGCATCCTCAGCATCAAAATTAAAAGAATTAAAATAACTTTCTTTAGGGATATGACAATAGAGATGATTTTGAGAAATTTAATTATTTCACAAATATTTATATTAGAAATATAATTTATGAAGGATATGTCTAACATTATATATTATGCACTTTGGCTGAAATATTTCTTTCCAGCTGTCCTAATTGTGTACCATATTTACTATGTGAAGGGAATTTTTTTCATTAAAAAGTTATTTTAATTATCCTGCTTTTGTAAAATTCCCTTAACAATATTATAAAATTTTTCTGTGTAATTAAAGAAACTGGCTGACTATCTGGGAATGAATCAGAATAGAACATATACCCATTAGATGTTAGATGTCTGAGTTGGTGAGATTTTTTTTAAATGCGAGCCACGTGCGATGACTATCACTTTCTAAATTCTGATATACTGATAATTGGATGTCATGACAATGTGTGGAAACTGTAATTATCTTGAGAACTTTTCTTCAGCAATCCCACAACCCCAAACAGTGACCTTGGAAGCTTCACTCATTGACCTTTCTCAAAAGTACCAAGAAAATTTCAAGAGCTTCATTAAAAAACTGAAACCTTTGTAAATTTTTAATAATATACAGAACCCTTTAAAAAAGTAAACTAAACTTAACTAGCCTATTGCACAAGCTAAAACTATAAGAAAAAATAATTCAAGTTTTGATGAAACCGTAAAACTAGAAATTTCGAGTTCCTTATTAATTAGAGTTATAAATAGTCTCATCTAGTCACCTTAATAAATAATAATAATTTGTTTCATAGTTAATTCGTATCACAGATGAGGCATTTGCATAATATTTCCGTTTTAACACTTTATTATGCTCAAATAATATGCTGCCACATTCTCTTTTAACTAATAATTGTCAGCTCTATTCAATCAGCCTTCAGGTTTTCAGACTATGCAGTATAGAAGCTAAAACTATGTAAGATAACGATTTTTGCTCAGAGTTAATTTCAAACGAAGAGTCCTAAAGCATCTTGAGAAACAAAATGATTGACTTCTTGGTTTTCAAAAAAAAATTCTTTTACCACGGACAAAGGCAGGTTTGTGTTTGCCTCTCGAAATATACATTAAGGTTCTTCATTTGAAATCGACATCAACGTCATAATTTTGCTAATCATTTGTATAAGTTGGCAAGCAATTCTTGTGTCTAAATTATCTTTAAATATCTTTACTGGTAATACCTTGGGTTTATATTCTTTTGTTTGTGGAATATCGAGCCATTTCTACTGAATTAAAACAATCTCAGTGCCCATACATCTCCAGAGACATCTGCATGGAAATTGTTACAGTTTTCCCTTAAAACATCCTTCACGGAGGCATCCCTTCCCTCTAACAGATAGATAACCCTCACGTGCTTTGCCCCAATCTACACTCCTCAAAAGTGAATTTACAACACCAAGAAAGAATGCTCGTAGAGTCATGCAAATTGCAGGATCGAGAGTTGTGAAATGGATATGCAAATGATTAAAAACACAGACACATAAAATCATTATAAACCAATTTATTCAGCATCTAATGTGCCCTCCACAGGCAGCAATCCGGCGAGGCATGTTATCGATGAGTCATGGTTGCCTGAGGTAGCCTTTACCAAACCACATCCACTGCTATACGCAGATCATCCAGGGTTTGCGGCCGTGGTCCTCGGTTAATGTCACGTTCAATGACATCCCACAGATGTTCCATGGGATTCAGATCTGGAGAGGTTGCCGTCCAGGGTAGGATGTCAGATCCAGTCAGGCTGTTACGAGTACGCCATGCGACATGCGGCTTGGCATTGTCTTGCTGGAATACCGTATTGGGTGCGCCCAGCAACCAGGGCAGAACACCAGGCTTTGCGTGACGTAGTGTCCGTTGTCAAACTGCCGTTAATGTGTACCAGGGGTGTTTTGTGATCAAACATTATGCCACCCCAAACCATAATGCCCGGTACTGGACCGGTGTGACTCTCGGCGAAATGGGCTGTTTCGCAGCTCTCGCCGGGTCACAGCCATATCCGTCGATGGCCGTCATTCCTCCACAGACAGAAACAAGATTTATCCGTGAACAAAACCCATTGCCATTCGATGGTCCACGCACTATGACGCTGACACCACACCAGACCTCTAGTTTTGTATTCAGCAGTCAATGGTACCTCTGCGACTGGTACTCGTGAACGTAAGTGTACTTCATGCAATCTGCTGCATATAGTTTGGGTGGACACAGATCCTCCTAGAGGTAACCGGCTTCGGATGTCACGTGACGTGGAGAAAGGGTCTCCAATAGTTGATCGCCGAATACGCCGGTCTGCGCAACTTTTATCATTGGCATATCCACCTCACAACTCTCGCTCCTGGAATTTGCATGACACTACGCGCATTCTTTCTTGGTGTTGCAATTTCACTTTTGAGGAGCGTAAGTAATGTAGTCTTCTTTCTTAGCTAATTTTCCCTAAATCCTAGGAAACCCCTACAGAATCCTCTGTCGAGGAATCCCTAAAGGTTTTGTGAGAAAGATGATGAATATATTAATAATATATAAATGTAATTTATTTTTACTATCATGTTTGGAATTTTAACAATTTACCTTCATTTAATAAATTTTAATAAATACTATAATTTACTGATTACTTAATTTTATTAATAACCTTTAATTTTATTAATAACCTCTAATTTAGTAATATGCTTTACTAAATTACTGTTTTACGTTGGTTTTTATATTTTACATTTCCAACGCTGTCAATGAACGCTTAAATTATTATAGAAGTTACTGACGATTTTTGCTGTGTTTATGTGTGTTATATACTCCGTTGGACAGCTTTGCTTATTTTTATTCATGTGTTAACAGATACGTGTTAATTTTATGTTAATGAAAATAACTCACTAAAACCGCTTGAATAGGCCGTTTTGATTATAATTTTTCTTTTAATTGTTAACGAGCTTGAGAATAATCTAAAGTACTTTTTCCTTCAGATAGGTATTAAAAATGTATTATAGCTTCCTAATGAGCTCCAAAATTTATAAAAGAGAAAGAAATGTATTAATAATAATTATTCATAATAATTTTTATAGTGAGGTTGACTGAGATGTAAATTAAGGATTACATAAGGGTAAGCTTTACAGAAACTTTTCTGTGCGGACCCATCTTATGTGTGCTGCATTTAATTATAATTCGAATCTCCAGTTCAAACTGTTTCCAGGCTGTTCAATGGCAGTAAATTGACAGCCTTTGGTGAACGAAAATTGAAATTAGAATCTCCGTAGTCAGAGTGAGAATATTTTCATATGTCTGACTGAGCTAGTTAAAACTTTTCATTTATAAATAATTTTACTTTTTGGTTATATTCTAGCCGTTAAGTCTGTTCGCAAGCTGTCTATCTTTCATTTTTCTGTGACGTAAATTATGTTAACTTATTCCTCAGGTTGTAGTTGAAATAAAGTTTTAATGATAGTTTGTAAGTTCTTTATTTTTATGGTAGGCGATAACTGGGCTTCACAGTTGTGCAGCGTACGATAGGCCGTTGGATTAGAGTCAAGTTGACAAACTGAATATCAGTTTTAGAACTAGTTTCTTTTATATAATAAGCTGAATGATGTGCATCTTATTGTGCCCTGTTTTTATTATCATTCCTTCTGCTCCCCCTAGAACGGTGTAAGAAAAAGCTTCGAAATTTGTCTTTGAACACTATTAGCAATATCTTTCAAAACCCATGATGTATCATGCCCTGTGAATTCTATAAAAAGACTGTACGCTAAAAGAAAAAGGACTTGATCTAACGAGCTCAGAAAGGACTTTCATTCATGCTTCACCAAGCGTGTTAACATACATTAATTTTTGGAAGTGTTTCATTGCAGCATTTGAAATGAAAACCATCACTTTTATGCGAAATCGTGAGGCTCATACAGTAGATATATATACGGTGCTACACGTACCAAATAAAATGTCTGTAGCCATAGAGATAATGTAATTTTCTTCACCTCTAAGATAGCGTCGGCAACCGCAGACTACTGGTGATCCATGGCGTAATTTTAATGGTACACAAAAGGAATTACGCTGAGTTTCATTTAATGAAATTTTTAAGTGAAAAACAGATTTTGTTGAAATTGCATTACTATATGTACAACAAAAAGGGAACATTATATTGCAAATTGATTTATTGCAAAATGCTACTGTGCCTTTTTAAACTTTAATTCCAAAGGCATTTAATTAACCCCTTACTCAGTCAATGACATAGAAAAGTAATAATACTATTTAAATAATAAAAATAATAATACCTAAATTTTAAAAATAATAATACCTATTTAGTATTTAAAAAATTTCATGAACTCCTTTCAGGAAATTTTTAAAAATACATCTGCCTCATAAAGAAAACGTTTTAAAATTTTATTAACTGGAAGGCACTTTATACACATGAGATAATTTTAGAGAGTGTTAAACATTTACATTAATAAACTAACTAACGTAATTATGCATTTTCTAGAAAATTAATTTGTATTTTCCAGTGAACAAGCATGCAACATTAAAAACCAGTACGATGCTGAATAATCTCTTAAAAATATCAAATGCTTTTTGTACCGACACTTTTGCAAAAAGTTTTTAATAACAAAACTTACACATTAAGATTCTATTTACATCTGTTTTCTTTCATTATTACTCGAAGGTTGATTGCAGTATTCAGCGTGATATTAAGGAAGCATAAAAAACATCGGTAATTGCACGGGTCTCATATTCGCTATCTTCTGAGAAATAAAATATGCAATTAGCGTTCGTTGAACGATACAGTTACGGGACATAAGCTTAATGTATGTTTTATTTCACAATGCATCGTTAAGCTAGAGCAAGTGCTTAGTCACCGAGGTTGGGGAAAAAAGGTGTTAAATATAGTATCTATATCTAGAAACGTGGTAGAACGTGTTCACCGCCTGAGTATCTTAAAATTTTTCTCATGACTGCCTGAATACATAACATCCCCAAATCGAGTCCGTTTTCATGAAAAAATAGCTCCACGAAAGCATCCCTCCTATTAGAGCCGTGACTGGATATTTTTTCATCTGAAGTTCAAAGAAATAAATGCCGGCCTTTATAAAATCAAGTTAATAAAATCACTGTTTATAGATTCAGAACAAAATACACGTACTGCTTTGAAATTTTAAATGAAAATGTTAAAAATGCCTTTTTAATAAAAAAAAAGAAACGAACAACATTGAAATAATGTAAATAGTAATAGAATTATTATAAAGTGCACTGAATTAATTTTTCAAACATCATTCCCTCGTAATTACTTTTTTTGGGGGGGAAGGAGATTTCTAATGAAGCAAAATCGCTATTATTTTCCCAAAACATACTTGATTGCGCAGTCATGTTCTGTAGAGAACAGCCTTATTTGAAAGCTCTTCTTAATCAAGGATTACCTAATTTTTCACCAATATTTTGTTGATTAAGTTTTCTCAAGCGTCTTTCACCTTCGCAATAGTAACCGGTAACTTTAAAAATATTTGAACTGAATTTTGGAATTCGGATACGATTGTACTAAACTGCGTTCGAGAATTTACTTTAAGACACCTAATTTTGCTTCAGTATTGCGAATTATTGAAACAACATGGCTTTCAGAACTAGATATTTTTGATGAAATTTTGTAGCATTTATGTGATCTGGAAATTTAAATGCTAAGTTATAACCTGCTTCTCTTAAAATACGTACCTAATCCAACGATATTAATTTTTCACAAGTTAGATATTGAAAATTGGAAGAAGATAACCTCGTTTAAATTTTGATATCTCCATTTTAGTTGCTATCATTTCTTTCATTGCAATTGTGAAAAAATAATTTTCTGAAAAAATAGTTCTTTAATCAATTGATTGTTATCAAACTGATTTAGCAATCTTCCTTTTCTGAGAGCACAGCCTTATGTGCAGTTACAGTTTATGACTGCAAGGCCTTTATTTATCTTATTTATTTCTTACAGTATTAAATTCCTATCAGATCTAAAACATGAAATTTAAAACTGATTTGCTTCAGAGATTAATAATTTCAATCCATTGCAGTGATTTACCGTTTGGTACCTTAAGCAAATTTATTGCACTTATAAGAACAGTAAATAATAATATAAAACTGAAAACTATTTAAAGAACGTGATAAGAATTCTTCTGTCTCCCGTTAAGTATGGAATAACTTTAAATTGCTAGTAATTAAGTTATGTTGTGTTTGGCTCATTGATTAAGAAAAACCAAGCGAATGTTTTCTACCTTAGGAAAGGGGCTCCTTCTTATCGTGGGAGACTTTTTAAAGGAAACTCTCTTGTATTTACGTCACATTTGGAAAAATACTAAAATACACATTCAGGAGGATTTTAATTCCTTTCAAACTACTTCGGTTCAGTTGTATTATCCACTTTGCCATTGGGTGGCAGCTATATCTTTTATTACAATTATTTCCTAAAAACGTCAGTTATTATTGTACGCTACCAATTGTTTTGGTAACTTAGTTTCAGTTTTAAAGCTTTTTTTTAATAGGCGAAAATCAGGTTTTTGTAGTCTGTAATATCAGTCACCTTAGAATTAGACGCTTCTATAACAAAATTAAAAATTTTAAACATCTTAAAATTTGTCTCTAAAAAAATCAAGAACAATTCAGAATAGTTGAGTAATGTTTTATTATTATCTCTTTATATACAGGGTGATCAAAAAGTCAGTATAAATTTGAAAACTTAATAAATCACGGAATAATGTAGATAGAGAGGTAAAAATTGACACACATACTTAGAATGACATGGGGTTTTATTAGAAAAGCAATAATTAGAAAAGCAACAATCTGATCAGAAAAGCAATAATTAGCATAACAAATTAAGACAAAGCAAAGATGATGTTCTTTACAAGAAATGCTCAATATGTTCACCATCATTCCTCAACAATAGCTGTAGTCGAGGAATCATGTTGAGAACAGCACTGTAAAGCATGTCCGGAGTTATGGTGAGGCATTGGCGTCGGATGTTGTCTTTCAGCATCCCTAGAGATGTCGGTCGATCACGATACACTTGCGACTTCAGGTAACCCCAAAGCCAATAATCGCACGGACTGAGGTCTGGGGACCTGGGAGGCCAAGCATGACGAAAGTGGCGGCTGAGCACACGATCATCACCAAACGACGCGCAAGAGATCTTTCACGCGTCTAGCAATATGGGGTGGAGCATCCTGCATAAAAATCGTACGTTCCAGCAGGTGTTTATCAGCCAGGCTGGGGACGATGCGATTCTGTAACATATCGGCGTACCTCTCATCCGTCACGGTAGCAGTTACAAAACCAGAATCACGCATTTCCTCGAAGAAAAAAGGCCCGATAACAGTAGATGTGGTAAATCCAACTCATACCGTGACTTTCTAGTCGTGCAATGGAGTTTCCACGACAGTTCTAGGATTTTCGGTAGTCCAAATTCTGCAGTTGTGGGCGTTGACAGACCCTCGGAGCGTGAAATGAGCTTCATCGGTCCACAACACGTTACTCAACCAATCGTCATCTTCCGCCATCTTTTGAAACGCCCACACCGCAAATGCCATCCGCTTCACTAAATCGCCAGGTAACAGTTCATGATGCCGATGGATTTTGTAAGGATAGCATCGGAGGGTACGCCTGAGTGCCAACCAAACAGTAGTGTATGGAATGCTGGTGCGACGTGCGACTGCACGAGCGCTGACTTCCCCGTGCATAGACGAACCCGCTACAGTCTGCATTTCTTCCTGAACTGTCTCAGCAGCATTACGCCTTGTGCTTGGTCGGCCACTACGGGGCCTATCTTGTAAACTACCCGTGGCCTCGAACTTCGAAATCATTCTCGCCGGATTTGTCAACGCATCTGCATTTGTCAACGGACCTTTACCCGTTCGAATCCCTTTCCTATGGCGATAGGATCGTAACGCTGAACTAGCACATTCCCCATTCTGATAATACAGCTTCACTAAAAGCGCCTTTTCAGGTAACGTCAACATGCTGCGACTGCTGGTGCATCTGATTCTCTCTCTCATTACAGCTCCTTTTATACACGATTTTCATGCGCAGTCACTGACGTTTTGCTGTCCAGCGCCATCTGTCGGACATTTTTTAACTTTGTTTTTGGTTCTAATAAAACCCCATGTCATTCTAAGTATGTGTGTCAATTTTTACCTCTCTATCTACATTATTCCGTGAGTTATTAAGTTTTCAAATTTATACTGACTTTTTGATCACCCGGTATATTCAAGTCTTGACGGAAAATTAAGCTATCGTGCCGCTTAATTCATCTAGCAATAAGTTTAACTATTCCATGAATGATTATAAATCCAATTGCATATTTCTGAGGAAAATTAAATATGGATACAGCAAAATGAAACCACAAGCAAAATTTTCATAACCTCTTCTTTGGAATTAACAGAAATCACGCAAAAATGATTTGTATTAAAAAACTTAATTACAAGACGGTAGTAAATTAAATCAGCTAATTCATAATTAAATAATTTTATATATTATAGAATAAAGAGACAGGCGCCATCCTGACCGAGAAGCTTGGTATGTAAGATGATTAATAGAAATCAAAATATCGATTTTATAACACAGAGAAAGGCAACATATGATAATAATTTTAAATTATCTTAAATAGTGATACCATAGTTTTTTATTTAAATATAATACTTTAAAACTATTATTCTTAGTGCGTTTCGAAGTTCACAATCATAATTTCTTTTTAAAAATGTGTTTTAAATTTTTCGCAGCTAATTTTATGCCACTTATAGTTGCTCACCTGAGACAAATGCCTCACTTGCCGCATCACTGTCCCAGCTGCGCTTTTATAAAGCAATATTTTCCGATTTCCTTAGAAATTCTTCCTTATGCTGATACCGATATGTATTTGTTTTAATCATTTACTAACGAGCAAAGAAATGGAAAACAAATATAAAATTTTATCACGAAAGTTTTATTTTAATAAGATTTTCAGCTGCATTTTTATCGAATTAATTAGGTCTCCTAAAGACAATTTGAATGACATTTTACCTAAATCTTTCAGTCTGTCACTGATGTGTTACCGAAAAGAGTATGTGTTGTAAGAATATCTAATCGTCATACCAAAGCAACTATCTTTTGGTTAAAACGAAATTAACAGACAAAATGGGCTTGAATCAATGAACGATCTAATTCTTCAGAATATAACCGCTATTTTTGAAAATATCTCGTTCACTAGTTTACTTTGCCTGCGAAAGAAAAGGAGTATCAAAAAGTAAATAAGAAATATAAAAATAGGTTTTTAATTTAAAAAAAAATAAAAATATCCGTAATAATGGCACCTTCTGTTAAATTTCAAAGTATTTGGGTTATTGTAACCGCTACAGCTAGCTCTGTGGGTTCTAATTAAAAGATACCTCTGATTTCCTTTCAAAAGTTATCGTGATGGAAGTGAAATTTCTAGGTTTATGTAGACAAGAGCTCAATAAAACTTAACTTTACTTAGTCTCCACTTAAGAATTAACATAAGAATACAGATAACAGTCCGCTTCACTATGCTAAAATTCATACTTCAGTCTATGAGGAACCACAGTTCTAGTCTTAATGTGCTAAGCTCTCAACCGTAGCTTACCGTTTCGGACAGGGCTTCATAACGTAGTTTGTCTCTCCGTTCCGCTTGCCTTCGTGGTGTAATTGAAAGTACACTTGACGCATTTGCGGCAGGTCCGAAGAACGAGTCCTGGCGAAGGCATTGCACACATTTCAAGTTCCAGCTTCGATATAACCTAATAACTCTGTACTTTTCCTGGAATCAGCTACACTGGACAGGATTTGAACATCAATAATCAGCAGCAAAGATTTTCTCATGGGTCCATCCACCAGCCTGCTCGGCAAAGCCTATGTCCAGTCTCGGGCTGACGTTCAGACAGCAGACAACTTCAGACAGGTTCAGACATCAAACAACTCTCCGGATTCAGTTAACCTACTCATACGCTCGTCTCAAAAATCTACGTAAACATCTAAACAAGCTGCGTGACTAAGTCAGAACTGATAGAAAAAATTCGAATTGAAAATCTAATTGTTAATTAAAAATAAACTAAATCGTCCCAAGTTTTTTTTATAATTCAGATTTAAAATAGATAAATAATCACTACCATTGTTATAATGATATAAAACAAGAGACGTTATCTCTTTTTCATGTTTATTAACGGAAAAAAAGGCATTCTTGTGCCTAAAGACTAATTAAACTTGTGTATCGAAAAATTTTCAGAAGTTTTAGTTCTATAATAAAGAAATTTCTATACGATAACTCACTGGGTTATTATCAGTATTTCCTATGTAATCAGCATATGGATTACAAAAAAAGAAAAAATAAAGAGAGGGAGGGGGAAACTTTTCCAGAGCATTAAAGATCTCACATTTTTTTTAATTAAGTCTGCTAATTTTTAATTAATGCAAAACTAGTGAAGCTTTGAATAAAAACTACGTCACGTAACCCCATAATTACTAGACACAATTAAGGCTTCTGAATATTGTAAACTTTCTTACAACCGAAGTGAATAAATTTCAAATTATTCAGACTTGTCAGAACGTAGTTATGAATGGGGAATTCTTCCTTTACATTTACCTCGGATCTTTCCTTTACATTTGCATTTAAATTCCTATGGGGGGGAAGGAACTCCTCTGACCTACTTATGTGCATGAGATGCATAGTTTATCTATGGGCTTTATTTTTTATATACAGTTTTCACAATAAAGCAACTTGGGTTTCCACTTCTGTGGTAGTGGGGATGATAAGGCGATAAAGTGAGGGTTTGGGAGTTTATGTATTGCAGTAATCGGCTCACCAGCAGCCGAGCGGTAAAGTATCTGAATACTGGTAGTCCTGGATGGGTGCAAATCCCGGAAAACGGGTTTATGGATTCGAAAACGTTCGTAATTTTTTCCGTGTGTAAACGAGTAACAAGCTAGTTTTCCTTAAAAAGTCTTCCACTAAAGCATCTCTTCCCACAAGCCGTTTGCCCTCGAATTGCTTTGCTGTAATCAGTTAAACACTCTCCCAAATTCATTTTGATGTTTATCATTATAACTCTGTAGAGAGAAATTTTCGAAGGGATTTTCCTGAAAAATTCATTATGCCTCAGACTGAGAATCGAACTCAGCATTACAGATCACCGGACTCATGTGCTATCATTACACGAGAAAAGCACAGGAAGAGAAGACATTTAATTCATTGCGTATATGCCCATTTTTAAACGTATTCAGTTCAAAATTTTCTTTCTTGTTTTAATGGTGTTCAGATTAAATATGCACTTAAAATTAATTACAATAACATAACAATACATATGCACACCTATAATTAGTTTTAGGTACTTTTTATTTTTAGGTATTATATAAATTTTTATTAAGGTATGTATTATATGAGTAATAATTAAGACAGAATCTTTTTTTTCAAAGATTTCTTCATATAAAGCATAAAAAAATCTAGATTTTTCGTGAACTACTTGAAAATTCTTACTTTCGAAAAATAACCAGGCTCGGTTGTTCAAAATGAACTTTAGAAGGAAACACATTATGAAAGAATAAATTATGAGATATTTAGAATTTCAAAGCATTTTTAGTTATTTTTTGCTTCAGAAATGATAAATCATTATGATTTACAAGAATACCAAATATTTTTCGTTTATTCATGATTTAAAGCAATATATTCATGTTAGTGTCCTTTATATGAGTTGATAGCTTTGTCACTTTAACCTTATTTGAGATAAATGATAAACAGGAAGGCGGAGAAATTTGCGATGACCTTACCGTGAATGATCACATTTCTTGTGTTATTGCGATCATATGCATTTCATTTTTAACTAATTTATGTTATTGAGGCTCAGCATTGACTTGTCTTCTTAAACTAGGACGAATAAGGTAGTCGGACATCGTGTCACGAACTGAGACCAATCCGGATACCTAGTTACACTTAATAAACACGAATGACATATAATTAGATTCATCATAACAAAAATAATTGCACAGAACTACAGACAGTAAGAAATAAAAATCTGTTAGCACCAGTCAGCATGACAATGAAGTGCCAGCTACGACATTTGAACTAATATGGAGGCGTTTAAAATTAATTTTGGATCTTTTGGCAGCCGAATGCTATTATTTTTTATGGACACTTTGGATTCATATAGCAACATACTACGGTGACTTCAGTTACATGCTCCGAAATTTTTATACCCATTTTGCCCTTGAAAGCTTTTAATTGTAGCTCACTACTTTTACGCAGATTAAAAACGAACTCCACATAATTTCATAAACATTTCTTTTGTTAAAAAGGTTTCTATTAAAAGGGTTTTGAAAAACTTTTGTAATTAATATTTACTGTAATAAAATTTAATAACGTCAGAGGCAAGGGTGCTTATAAACTGATTCCTTTAATATTTTATGACAGCCGAATTTTATTTAAAATTCAAGTTGACACAAAAATCGAATGCAATTAGCAAAATCCTGCTTCTGAAAAGCCCAAAATTTTCTGCGTATGCGTAATATTAGTTATTAATGTTATAAAGAGTTTTTCTATCAATAAGTAATGGAAGTAATTATTTTTCATTCAAATTTCTATTTCTGTTTGGATGTAAAAAGCATCATATTTGATAAATGTGCAATTTCCAATCGCCTTGAATATAATGCTTCTTATAATACTTATGTACACAGATCTCTAAAGTTTCTACTTTACTACAGTTACTTTGCATTGTTATTTGCATCATTAGTATTAAAGATTTAATACAGGGATGTATGCGAATGATTACCGGGCTATGAATTAGAATAATTTTATTTGCATTTGACGTAGAATATTAGCATATGCATCGGGCGGGGGAAGCCAGTTTTCAAGCTTGTAAAGTTTTGAAGTGCCAGCTTTCAACGTAGACATCATTCATTATATTGACAGAATCTAGATGTTAGTGTAATTAATTCTTGCTATAGCTTTTCCAACGTATTCGATCTAATCAATCTTACTGCAGTAGTAACGGTTTCGAATAGGCGCATTCCTTTTCATCTACATTTATAGAAATAGCTTTGCTTTCTGATTTTTTTTATGTGATTGCTCATTTCTCGAAATAAAACTGCCGGAAATCCTTCGACTATTCTTTGATTTATTGTTAAAGGCATGTGTTGTTTGTAGAGAAATTATGTTTGTCGAAGCTGGAAGCGTGATAAATGGGCAATGCTCTCGCCGGAACTCGAACCTCGGACCTCTTGAATACGCGCCGAGTGTGCTGACCCCTACACCACGAAGGCATGCTAAGAAGGCGGGAGAAATACCTTATATACTCCCCCTTTTAAAGGGCGAAAGGGGATTAGAAGACCCAGTCGCCAAATCCTGGTGGTGGAGAATCGTCATCCACCACCTTTTTTAGTTCGGGAGCCACTGTAGAGACATTAGGATTTTGTGAAAGCAGGAAAGATGAAAAATGAGCAATGCCCTCGTCAGGACTCGAACCACGGACCTCTCGAATACGCGCCGAGCGTGCTGACCACTACACCAGGGAGGCATTTTAAGAAGGCGGGAGAAATACCTTATATGTTACAGCAGTTTGTTGTAACTGCATTTAAAATACCATTTCTACACTTATGAATATAATTAATAGTATTAAAGTCGAGTAAAAGAAACTTCGTTTTTCTCTGATTATTCTAACCCATCCGTTATCAAAAATGTCTTACTTTTTAAAAAGTTATGATCACTTTCTGATCAAGGAGCTGCAGTAGAGATGCGATAATGAGCTTTTCTGTTGATTTAAGTTCTTTGATTTCGATATAAGAAAAAACAGATTAAGGACTTTAAATGGTTTAGTCAAAAGGGAAAATATTACTAAATTTGAAGTGAAAGCTCATTATTGAAGTAGTAAATATTATTTATCCTTCTGCAAAATCAGTTTTTTTTTTCCAGAAGGGGAGAGGGTTGTTTGTTTATTTGTCTTATTTTATAACTCATTCCCAAATTAGAGAAGACACCGATGATCTTCTGCATCTGTTTTACAATGGATTAAGAGCAATTTTAGATTTTTAGAGTTTCACATTTTCCTCTATCACATTTGTTTATTTATATTTTTATTTTTACTTAAGTTTCTTATCGGAGTTAAGCAGTACAGTAAGCGTCTGTCCATATCCTTTTTCATACCGAAACAGTTTTCAAATGAAACGATGAAAAGTTTTTAGGCAGAAGGAGGAAATATAATCTGTCTTTATCCAAATTAAATACGACTGAAGACTCATATGATTTTAAAAGGCTTCGCAAACTGACTCTTTCCATTCCTGTATTACCCTATCGACTGATCTGATTTTCCACTTTTCTTAAATGAATGTTCAGAAATTTTTGTAATCGATCAATCTATTCATTACCGGCATAAGATTCTAAGCTGAGCTCTATTACTACACTCATGTCCAAAATTATCTTTACATACCCAAAAATGATGATATTCAATGAAATATCGAATCAATGTGATCCGTATTTGCAGGGAATGTGTGAAAACCAAGCCTAATTAGCATTATCCAATCAAAAGTAATCAAACGGTTTGTGATATGCAAATCTAGGCGTTACGTCATCCAAGGGTGAATCAAGCGCTTTGCGCAAACTGAATATTTGAGTGAATTTCTGCAACATAGCGTTTGATTTCAGTGTGTAGGGACTCAAAGCGGTTTGTTATGGCTTCGAAGTATCATTTGGAAGAATCTGTAAAGTGGCGAATTATCGGCCGTTTAGAAGCAGGGCAGTCAATCATGGAAACAGCCACATGTCTGAATATTTCAAGACAGACAGTCTCTAAGCTATGGAAACAGTTTCAAAATGATGGAAGTGTTGTAAGGAGGCCTGGACAAGGTCGGAAACGAATGACAACTGCTTCTGAAGATCGGTATCTGGCATTAACTGCCCGTCGTAACAGAAAGGCTACTCTTCGCGAGTTAAGTTCAGAGCTTGCAGCTGCCACTGGAACTGTTGCACCACGGCAAAAAATATACAGAAGGCTTAATGAAAAAGGCCTTTATGCCAGAAAGCCAAGGGTATGAGTTTTACTGTCTTCACAGAAAAAGAGGGATCGCTTTAATTGGTGTAAAGAACATCAAAACTGGACTGAACATCAATGGTCCCATGTTCTCTTTACTGATGAGTCGCGGTTTAATTTAACTGGTGATTCTAAACGTGTTTACATCTGGAGGGAGTCAGGAACACGAAATGATCCCTCGAACATTGTGGAACGTGACCGTTTCGGTAGTGGAGGTGTGATGGTATGGGGTGGAATAATGATCGATGGACGTACGCCCCTACACGTGTTCAGCAGCGGATCTGTGACAGGCCAGATATATCGGGATGAGGTCTTAGATCCTTATGTAAGACTTTTCAGGGGTGCATATGGACCTGACTTTTTATTTATGGATGATAATGCCCGTCCACATCGAGCAAACCTCGTTGATGAATTCCTTGAAAGTGAAGACATTAAGCGAATACCTTGGCCACCAAACTCTCCTGACCTTAACCCGATAGAGAACTTATGGGACTACCTTGGAAGAGCAATTGCACGTATACATCCTCCTCCTAGAGATGTAAATGCTCTGAAGACGGCATTGCTGGAAGAGTGGAGATTAATTCCCCAAACTGTGGTTAACAACGTTATTTCCAGCCTTAAAACACGTTGTGATATGTGTGTACAAGTCAGGGGAGATCATATTCCATATTAAATTCGTAAGACTTAATTCTTTTTCTGAATTATTCCTTTTTTTCTTAACTCTCTTTGTCACACTTTATTACCATTTTTATTGTTTCATGCTACAATTTTATATCATATGAGGTGATCTTCAATTTTTTCTTTTGCATTTATGTGTCATCATGTTATGTATGATTCCACGAAAATTCATTAAATTATAAGTCATAGTCTCTGAGAAATCCGTGAATTTATGCATGTAAACATAATTTTGGACATGAGTGTATTTCTAAGGTGCTTTGTTTTGTTGAAAGCTTCGGGAAATTGAAAAGTTACTGCTACTTGCTTGTTCAAACTATCGAAGCCTGATGTACAATTTTCTTCCTCTTTCAGTTTTCCAGTGAATTTGACGTTTATCACTAAAAGAATACTATTTTAAAGAGGTCCTAACTATGTTTCTTTACCTTAAAAAACAGCCTTTATTTACAGCGATTTTAAATAAGCATTAATAATCTTCGCATTTCTTTTTAGCATCTTTTTGTTTTCTTTTCTTTAGACAAACTTGTTTAGCTTGTTTTATCTTGTTTTATCTTATATGTGAGAGGTTGGAACTGAGTTACCAATTTAAATCTGAAAAAAAAATGTAACTGAATTCGTTTCTCCTTATCAGATTCAATGGCTAAGTAAGGAGGAAGATTATCAAGATCTTTCTTATACTTTCCCATTTTGTAACGCCTGTCTTAACTGATTGCTAGGGAATCCTAATTGCTAACAAGGAAAAAGAGTTTAAGGGGAAGCTCTTTTCAGAAAACCCAGCTGTTTTCAGAGATAATTTGAGATATTAGTGAATGAAATAAAGCAAACTAAACGCACTTGATTACAAATGTTTTGCACCCTTTGGTGGGACTAGTATATCAGCACCCTTCCTCCTCTTATTTGGCCTTTATTATAGTTTAAGTAGTTCCCGAGCTAGCACAGAATAACTTTAAAATAGGAGATTCAAGCTTTATTTTCTCGCCAAAACGCTAGCACTCTATTTGATCTACGCAAAATCAGTTCTTTGCTTCCTGTTGTCCATGTGATGCTTTCGCAGGAATAAGTAAATTTCAGAAGACAAGGAGTATTATTGAGATGGTGGAGGGTAATTGTTCTAACTGTTTGTTCTAAAGAAAACGTTTAAATTAAATTGAATAATTCTGAAGAGAAAATACGCATTAAAGCAGTTCTAATATTGCTGCAAATAGCTTTAGTGGGATCTACTGTTATCCGTTCACTTTCGCTTGTGAAAACAACAATATTTTTTCAGCGATGCCGTTATTGTTTGTTTTCAAGTAAAGGACCAAATAATGGTTCACTGATTGCAGTAAAAATATGCCAGAGATTAAGAGGGTAAAATTTCATGCCCTTGCATAAGAATTCACAAGACTATTCAGCAGAACTGGTGGTCTAAATCTTCGTATGAGCAGAAAAAGCAGTACAAGCAATAAAGGGTGCGAAGAATATTGTATTTCAGAAGTCACAACCCAACATCTAATCCTAGCATATGTACAGCCTAATCTTGACACGTACCCTTATTTCTTGAATGTAAAGGAAGCAATAACCCAGCAAATTCTGTGCAGATCTTATTACAGAATTTGTCTAGTCAGGAAATGTAGTTTATAAAATAACAAATCTTGCATTTAAAGTTGCTTCTAGAGATTCACCCAGAAAGATCAGAATCAGATACGGACTTTCTAGACAAAATTACTAATTAAAACTAATTTACGAGAATGCATTCAATGAAATAAATCAGCTAAAAAGATATATCTTGAATATATTAGTGACGATTGTATGGTGAGTGGAATGAAATCCACTTTTTTAAGATGTACCTGTTCGGTAAGTTGAATGGTTGTATGGTGATGCTCTCTTTCAATGATTCTTACGCGAAGCTATGTGTTTGTGAAATTATCAGAGAAGAACAGGTTAATGCCTTCCTTGTTAGCCTGAGAAAGTTCTTATGAAGGCATTCTATCGTAATATTTTATACCAGAAATTATTGCGCTCTACATACCAAAGTTCTTCGTTGGGGTACCTGCATCAGATGTGCAGTTTTCTTATGCAAAAACTTCAATAAGACCAATTGTTTTATATCTGGTCTAGATTCAGTGGAAGCAGATGCCATTAAGCAAGCAGATAAATGCTCAGTAACTAAAAGCTAGAAACAGTGATAGAGTGCTTCTTCTTCTTTTACTGGTGTTATTACTTCTTTCTTTTACATTATGTTATTTTGAAAAAAAATATTTTCGAGAAAAACACATTTTAAGAGATTTAAAAATGAAATTTATGTTTCGTGAATATTCGGATGCATTATGTGAATTATTTACAAAGCAACATAAAAAAGAAACGTTTTTAAGTTTAAACTTTAAGTTGTTTATATTAGTACCTGTTTCCCCAGGAGTATTCAACTAACACTCTAGAAGACAGATGGGAGAGACATTTTTGAATTTCAGTGAAATGCACGTTTCTCCTTATCTGATTGAAAATTGCTCTGAAAAGATTTCAATTGTGATAAACCCTTCTTTATTGAATGTGCAGATGCTGATATTTTATGCTCTGAATATTTTTATAACAAATATCTATAAGTTTAAATAAATTTATGGAATAATAAAATAAAGTAAAGCAAATGAAAAATCAAATGCATTTCGTCATTATTTTGTACTGTTTTTTTAAAAATAATTTTCGTGAATAAAATTTCCTTAAATAAAATTGCCGTAAAGAATTTAACAAAAAGCCCTGTGCGTTTACGTGTATTTGAACTGATGACCATTCATCTACAAAGCCACTGTTATCAACTTCGTAGGACATGATCAAGAATAAGAACTTACATAACATATGTTAACCTCGATTTTCATGCTTACTTTTGAAGCCGCCAGGATCAGTATAGTGGTTAGCGACGTACCGGTGGACTTGGATTCGAATCCCGGAGAAGGCATGGATGTTTTTGTTGCGTGGGTGCTTTTTATAGTGCAAATATATAGTGAAAGTATAGGGGAAAAGGGATGGGAGACCCTCGTACCGACCCCTGAGTATTTCTTCCCCAATATCAACATTTCCGGGAAGCTGCACATGAAGGTCTGTAGGACTATACCTCCTTGAGCAATGATGAAATTCTGGTGTCACGCCTACTTTTAGCTGTACCTGTTTATTTCTGAAAGATGCGCGCTTGGAGCATTCAGATGCATCCACTTTCTTCTATAATTATGTAGCATTTAGGAGAAATCGATTATAAGGTATTTCTCCCATCTTCTTAGTATGCCTTCGTGGTGTAGTGGTCAGCAAGCTCGGCGCGTTTTCGTGTCCCGGAGCGGGCACTGCACATTTTTCATCTCTCCTGCTTCGAAATAACCAAATGCCTCTACAGTGGCGCCCGAATTAAAAGAGGAGGTGGATAATGATTCTCCACAACCAGGATTTGACGACGGAGTCCCTTAATCCCCAGTCGCCCTTTAAAAGAGGGAGTATATAAGGTATTTCTCCTGCCTTCTTAGCATGCCCTCGTGGTGTAGTGGTCAGCACGCTCGGCGCGTATTCGAGAGGTCCGTGGATTGAGTCCCAGCGAGGGCATTGCTCATTTTTCATCTCTCCTACTTCGAAATAACCTAATGCCTCTACACGATGAGGCCAAAATTCTGTTCTTTCCTTCTAAGAATATACATCATACCTTTCACCTGTACCTTCTAAGAATATATGCGCATTTTTTTATAAACTGAAATAACGACCACTTTTCTGAAGCGCTGTGCAAGGTACAGCATAATTACTTCCTTCTAAAACTGCTAACTTTCTCCTGCAGCTTAAATATAACAGCTCTGTGCGGTAGTAAACGAACTAAATTTAGTTCAATTTCGCTGGAATTAATTTAATACAGTGAAAGAACAGCAGTCAAATAAGTACTGTATATGTTTAGGTAAACAAGTTTTCTGAAAATAAATGGTTTTGCATTAATAGTGTATAATACTTAATGTAACGGTTTACTACGATTAGGATCAAGCTCACTTCGTTTACTGGTAAGTGGATGACGACAGCGATGGTGAATTCTTTTACTTTGGTATAATAATATTGGCTTGGATTTCCAACGAATCAGTCTTGCACTTATGCTATTTCCATTTTGTTTGGAGGAGGAGACCTCCCATCAATGTCTTCCGTAAATGAAAGTGCCTTCCCATTTATGGTATTACTGTAAAAATCTGCTTTAACTGAAAAACTAAGCGTGTACGTTTTCATTCGTCGAATTTGTGTGCTCCCACTGATTCATCAAATTAATTTAATAACTTAAATTTATCAAGTATCAGCGAAATATAACAATACACTTTTAGATAGTGTAACCATAGCGCATCTTCAGACATGGAAATAAGTAGGTAATGAATAGAATAACGGTGTCAATGAAAATCTTTATAAGTTTAAATTGGTAAAACACAGAATAAATACATGGCATACATATTTTTCTGGATGCTATTAGAAATAAATAACTTAAGGAACCTTGTCGTCAGCATAACTGTTCAAACAGTTTTCAAAAGAAATTAAGAGAAGTTAATTAACCTGCGTGCGCTTATGTTCCAGCTTAACTTGGGTGATTTTATAACTTTTGCTACTAAAATATACGTAAATGTATACTGCACGGGCAATTGTTAAATACTTTCTTAAGCTTATAAAGATTACCGAGCAGAAACATTCAAATTCTCTTTTCCAAAACAAGAAATATTTAAATTTTAGTTACCTTCTATAAAAATGACTATTCTGTTTCATCTTTTTCCACATATAAAGAGAATTAAGGGAGTAAAGAGTCTGACTGACAACGCTTCCCAGAGCAGAATTTTATTGAGTATTTTATACATTATTACTACCAGTAATTAGAAACGATATTACAACTGAATGATAAAAAACTTTATTGAAAGAAAATGTATATAAATGAAAGTTCTTAAAAAATTGCACAAGCTGAGATATTAATGATTGCGATGTAGGTATTGTGGGTTGTGGTTAAAACTTCATAACCACAGCAAGAAGTTATTTTTCCTTATTATTAGTCATCAGGTGTGTCAGAACACAGATGGTGGTTTTGATCTTTTTTTTCCCATAATCTAATATTTTTTAATCAATTATTCCTACAGATTTTTAAATATTTTTTTAAGATTCGGCTGTGTTTTATGAGTTATTTTCTCAAAATGGTAACGATTTGCCACTTTTGCCAAATAAGAATCTTGCTTTTTTAACTATACGGATACTTATTTTTAACCCTAACTTGTAACTGTTAACAAATGGTAGGGTAATTTTTTTCAAATTTCGAGCATAATACGCTAGCTCTTATATTACTATGATTCTCTCAAAAAAGAACTACGGTAAATAAATGGCTTCCTCTGATGAGAGATCTTCTATATTTTCTATTTATTTTTAATCTTCTGCTCTTCATGATTGGCACAGCTGGCATACATTTTTTTCCAAAATTAAAAACAAGATTGGAAGTTGTCTGGATTGACGTAAGTAGATACATGGTAAGGCTGTGACCATGAATCTAAGAACAGCAAATTCAAAAACGTTTTGTAATCTCGCCAAAACTTCCTACATAATATCTGCATTAAGGAACGGAGAGGGTACATTTGATTAAAAATAGATTGCCTAATGACATCTTTTTTTATTAACCTTTTTAGATTAGTATGTAATCAGGAGTGAAAATTTGCTTAAGAAAATTTGTGGATAAACGTATGATTAAATTTTCAAGAAACAAACAATTGAATTACTTATGACCTTCTTTTAAAGCAATTAATCAGCAAGTTTGTTTATGTAGTTGCTGATTTGTTTTTACGTATAAATAAACATACAAGACGTACATATGTCATAAAAATTAGTGGACACCGTAAATTTAGTAAACTTTTCATTTTTTTTCTTGGACATTTTAATGTAAAGCAAATCGTTTCAAATCATTTTGTCGTGAAAAGCAAAGCATTTAGGGAACTTCTTTATTAAAGTGTAAAATAAATGAAAAAAAAACAAGCTTAAGTAGATTATGTATTGAATGTGTAATACTCGCTAATTATGTGGATCATACAATGCGTACAGATCGTACAATAATAATGCATGAGTATTACAGGTAAAGATTTTATCATAATAATCATGTAGGTTATATAGTATGTTTTGAATAAGTATGATTAAATAATCGTCTATATTTCATTTGCATGAACAGTATGCATTAAATTACTAATAAGCAGAAAAATTGCTTTGGATAAAAAATAGTATCGTATTAAATCAAGGCTAGCAAGAAAAGTTTCAGAAGTATAGTAGGAAAAAATAAAAAATATTAATACTTCTCTAATACACTGTTAAGTAACATTTTCTGAATTAAACATTTTTTTAATTAAAACATATTCTAGCAACTTCGTAAACATTCTACGAAGGAAGCCTGAATTATTTTTACTTTCACAAATGTATAGACAAAGTTAGCAAAAAATGTAAACATTTACAAATAAATAATTTACAACGTATTCTAATGCAATCAGAGCAGAAATGCATGAGTTTACAGGTAAGTTTTTAAAGAGATTTTATTGTGTAAATTTTTTAATTGCAGTTTCCTCTGTAGGACAGATTTGTACCTTGTAATACAGTTTAAATAACTCTTTAAATAACCGTTTAACTTTCAAAATATCATTGCCAAGGGTCAACATTTTACTGACATACAATGAAATAACATTATTCCTTGCTTGGAGGAAAAGCAGTCATTAAATTTGTGATATTCACGCAGGATAGAACAGAAATCCATATTGCTCCTAATTTTAACTTCTGGCAAAAGTAGAATGTTAAAATATTGCTTTCAGTATGCATGATCACTCGGGTCTCGAGGTCTCAAAATTCTCTGATATTTTTATTATAAAGCAATAATTGTGCAAAAAGTGATTTAGCGTTATTTACAATGTTTTCCTATGCGTAACATGAGCCTTTCTCTTGAAACATCCTCCAAGAAGGTATCTCTTCGGCAAATAGTCCATGTGGGCTTTGTAATTATTGTGGCAAAGCACTGAATGGCACGTCGGCTACGATAATATAAATCTAAGCCAACACAAAATGTCATTTTTGCTGTCCATACTTCTTAGTTCGCATTCAAACCACGTATTGAATAATAATGAATGGCACAAACCACATTTATTATGACGGTACTTTTTGTTCATACATAGATAAAACGTTGTCTGGAAAACACAGTTTTAATTAAAACATTTTCATGACGAAATAATTTAGAAAAATGATTTTTTGCTTTACCCTAAACTCGCAATTATAGATAAAAGTTCATTGAAAACAAACTTTTCAAGCCTTTACTGACTTTTGTGTCACGCTTTCCGTATTAAGGATCAGTAAATTCCTTTATTATCCATAATAAGAAGACCGGCATGATAAATTGCTCAAATATACACAACTCAAACAAAACTATTATAGGAACGTCAAACTTTGCTTGCAATCTATTTAATTTTAATCCTCAAAACAAGAAATTTATAATGTCTGCAAGCCAAGATTATATTTTTGATTAAATATTTTCTGATGCCAATCTAGGGAAGTTTTTCTAACAAAAGAACTTAACATGTAAAAGAAAAAAAAATCATATTATACATTTAAAAATCGCATTATTGCCACTTTTAACAGCTTTTTTATGTAAGTCATTATTTTCGGATTATTTCTGTACATCGTGTCAGTAAATTAATTATTCACGGAAAGCAGAACCAGAAATCTCAGACTGCGCAACATGAAAATGTGCATTATTTAAAATATTATATGGTACCGGTAACAAAATACAGGATTGAAATATTATGAGAATTCATATAAGGATGAAGATAAACCTTGGTGAACGAAACCAAAAGGTCGTTAATATGTAACAAAGGGAATGGCATGGAGAGATAAATTCTGTCTTTTATACATGATACAAGTCAGAAGACAGTAATGAGTTTGTAGAGACACTGGACATTTTTTTTAAAGCGGGAGAGATGAAAAATGAGCAGTACCCTCGCCGGGACTCAAACCACGGATCTCTCAAATACGCGTCGAGCGTGGTGACCGCTATACCACGAAGGCATGCGAAGAAGGCGGAGAAATACCTTATATACTCCCCCTTTTAAAGGGCAACTGGGGATTAGGGGACCCGAATACGCCTCGAGCGTGCTGACTTCTACACCATGAAAGCATGCGAAGAAGGCGGAAGAAATACTGTCATGCTTATCGGGATGGCAGAGACGGGACTCAATACGTTATTGGAAATTTTAATCCTTTATTATAAAAGCACGACTTTTATATACAATATTTACATGAAATTGATATTATTGTATGATTAAAGAAAATAACTCGGAAGAAACACAGGTGTTCAATACCTTACAAATGAAATCAGCCACGCTGGCTAAAACCGAAACTCTTAACTCAGGCGTACACGCCCTACCACGCTTTCACCAGACAACTCTCGTCTGTCTCACTTACTGGAATCTTACCGCGAGGCAGGCAGCTGATTCGAAGAATATCTACTGTTAAGAAGGAAAACTTCGCAGAAGCAGAAGTGGCTCCCTTCCAACGAAA
>KK115298.1:97605-123157 GCA_000611955.2 Stegodyphus mimosarum | reverse complement strand
AAACTACTTCTGTTTCAAATTCTATTATTATTCTTTCAGAAAGAGAGAGTTTGACATGGATAGTCATGCGTATAATGTGCGTATGCATACTAACAGTGGATGTGCACTTCTGCTACTCGTTTGAGTAGTCTGCGTAAAAATCAGTTGAAAAATGTCGTTGCACAGCCGGTTAAGCTACTGAAAAGAGCGTGGCTGTGACTGGACACGGTAAAAGTCCTTGTAGGCAAGGTAAAAGTCCTTGTGGCTGAACAAGGTAAAAGTCCTTGTGGCTGGACAAGGTAAAAGTCCTTGTGACTGGACAAGGTAAAAGTCCTTGTGGCTGGACAATGTAAAAGTCCTTGAGGCTGGACAAGGTAAAAGTCCTTGTGGCTGGACTGGGTAAAAGTCCAACCACGTGTTAAAGGAACCTCCTACTTACAGTGTTTTATGGATGTTGTGGGAAGTGTTGCTACACAATGTCCAAAAATTTCCTAAATGAAGTTACAGTAAAATATCCCATTTTATTAAAAATTTAAATGCCTATGAAATTAAAAGACCACTTATATGTCTTTCAAGGGAGTATTCGTATAATTAAAAAATTAGACCACAAATTTCTGCTCGTTCTTCAAAATTTTTCCTATCATAAACCACCTTTTTCAGTTCTGTCATAGGAATATCCAGTTTCTTTGCTAATTTAATTTTCGTCAAACCAATATTCTCATCAAATTCTTTTAAATTTGAATTTTGTCTTTGAACAAGAATACCTTTCGTGATATGTTGTATCAGTTAATTCTGCTCCACCTAGTTTACTTAAAATAGCTTCCTGTTCAGAGAAAGAAAACTGTACCTGCTTTTTCTTTTAAGTATCTGCTCTATTTTTGAACTCGTTTTCAACTCCACTCACTAGACTATAATGTTTTATAGCTTTGCTTTCCTCTCCTTTCCCGTAACCAAAGCAGTAATTCAAACAAAAACGATATTTAACCGAAGTTATGTTACGTATGAAAGAAATATTTTGCTATTAAAATTAATGGGATTGAATAGGAACCAACGCGAAACGACATATAAATGTAAAAGATGTATAAATGAAAAATTCATAAACAATATTCCGCTGTGTATATTTGTGATTCAATATATTATTAAAAGGTAAGGCAAAAAATATATATTTCCCATTACTGCTATTACTTTTTCCCATCAAACAATAACTCCCTAAATTTTTCCTAGAAACAGAAATCCATATTTTTGGTTCTATATTTCCTGTTGCTTCCTGCCACTCAGACGCCGCTGTACAGTTTAGCACTTATTTCCAGCTGCCAATTTCCATTACCAGCTCTCTCCGTTTATCGGGGCCGTTCTGCGCTTATTTCATATTTACACCGGTGGGTGGCCAAAAGCATCACCATTTATAGGTTAAAAACGAAATGTTTGTAGGCTTGTTCTATCTATTATGGTTAACAGTCAGCTTGAGCAGCAGATGGCAGCACAAGAGTGCGCCCGAAACTGATTCCTCATCATCCTAATAGATGGCGGCACTAACAAAGAAATCAAAGAGCAAGCATCGTTGAATCAGGACGTTAATTTCGACCGAAGGAAGTCGTTATTGATTTTCGTGAAAGGGCTCAAATTCCTCATATATTATTACTATATCTATGGAATTCCTATGTTCAAAAGGAATATAAATTTTGATTATTCTATCTAAGAAAAAAATGGAACAGCTTGAGTATAGGACCCCATTGGCGATTTTTTGGCTTGGCGACCGAAAAATGTCGCCAAGCCATGGAAAAGCAGTTAAAATTGAAAACACAGTTTTATTTACAACAGTTAGAAAGCACGTTTTAACCAGAAAAAAATTTTAGAATATATGTTTAAACAGCAAATTTGAAGGTGCATAAGTAAGTGGGGGGCATATTTTAAATAGTAATATTGAAAATAAAAGTTTAGTCTTAGAAAAGCAGTTAAAATTGAAAATAGAAGTTAGAATGCATATTTTAACAAGAAAAATTTTAAACACAAGTTTAGAATATATATTTAAATAGTAAATACGTGTTTAAATTAAAAACATGAAAATAGGAGTTAAGAATGCATGTTTAAATTAAAAAGAAAGAAACGTTTGAAAATACACAAGTACTTGGAGGCATATTTTAAGCAGTGATATTGAAAATGTGAGTTTTAAGTTGTAAAACTGAAAACAGAAGTTCAGAATACATGTTTACATTAAAAAAAAGTAAAGAAATGCTGGAAATTTAGTAAAGTTTACAAAATCATGGTAAATTTACAAAGAAATCCTATACTCTGCCCAGTTTATGTCCCTTACAATTTCTAGAAATTTGTTAAATACATCAATATTTTGCTCCTTGCAAGATTTAGTGAAAATACAGACAGGGCTGCCGAAATGGAGTATTCTTGAATTCGCTGAGTTACCAGAAAAATACCGTCCGAAAAGTGCGCCAAGCTGAAAATCGCCAATGCGGTCCTATACTCAAGCTGTACCAAAAAAATATATGGTTAGCGGGTAATATTTAATATGCCTTATATGTTTGATACTGCCGATTGCAATAAAAAAGGGAGATACACAGCTGTATGTTACAGTAGTCTCATGGACTAAATTTTAACGTTCCACGGCTAATCATTTTAAAGTTATACGAGTTCTGTCCATACGTACAGAAGTCATGAAAAAAAAATCTTCGAAGTTTATTTGGGAAAGACCAAATTATTTTCAGACGCAAAGACAGATGTCTTGTTTTGCACCCGCTAAGTCTTTCTTCACCGATGGGCGAAAAATCAAGCTTAGGTGTGAAGAAAAGGTATATAGAAAGAGGGGCATTTTTGGATTTCAGAGGAGAGTAAAAATGAATCTCGTGCACTTTGTGCGAGTTCAAAAGACCAGAAAGAAAAGTCCGGACAAAATAAAATAAAAATAAGTGGCCCAAATGTAATAGGGGGGGAAGGCCTATAGAAAGAAAAGGAAAAGAAACAGAAAATTTTCCTAAAATACGATTGTTAATTAAATTTTTTATTTGTTACACATAATATTTATTCATTAATTTAACCCTCATAATTTATTAAAGCATTTGTTTAACAAATTCAGGCACGCTGTATTTATATTAGCATATAATTCTAAGTATTAGAACTGAAAAAGATCCTAGTAACAAAGATAACAGTCTACTGCACTTATCTATGCCCAAAATCCCTATTTTTCTTCTCAAGAAATTCCTAAGTAAGAAACGGGGCCTCCGAAAAGTAACTGTTAATTGACTGTTGATAAGGAACGTAGCGTCTCTACGGAATAATTACGAGAAAAAGAACCACATGATTTAAAACAATTTACTAACTATTGTATAATGCTAGAAACTACTGAAAATAATGACTAAATGAATTTAAAGGCACTTTCATGATATAGATTAGATTAAATTTAGAGAAAGAAAGGATACTTATCTGGATGTTTTAACCGTTCTTTTACTTCTGTCTGTAGAAAATCAATAGTGGCGAATAAACAGTTTCCTTCTTTCGTTTGATTGAAGAGAATCTTCAGTTGATGGACGAGATGTTGCAGAGGAAAAGTGTAATATAATTTCTTAGGCAGGTAAACGTTTATTGACACATACATTAAAAATATTACGTAGCTATGTTAAGATGCTGCCTCCATCGTTCGTAATCACGGCCGCCACCCCAAACAGCGACACTTTTTTTTTTCCAAAATATTTTCACTAAATTAGGGTATCGAAAAATTTTCGCGGTTACAGTAATTCTTCGTAATACAAATAAATAAAAAGTGCTGCAAATTTTCTAAACACAGCAAAGACGAAAAGGTATATAGATATGGAAGGTATGTAGCCTAAAATTGAAAAAGACCAATTACTACCTCAGTTACTCCCTCCTGAATGAAGTTTCTAAAAACTAAATTGTAATCTGCAAATCTTTCCGTTGTCTCAACTGCGATAGTATCAATTGTTTTTCAGCCTATGCTTTGTTTATAGGTAGATCATTTCTAACATTTACCAATGGTAAGCTAACTATATCTTCCTTCAGAATTTGTTTTCACTGCTTCCTCAAAATGAATAATTACAGCCTTTTCCATTTCACTCCTGGAAGTACTTTCAAACATTTTTGTAATTCCAATGGTTTTTGGAGCCCACCAGCTGCCGAACGCTAAAATCACGGGACAGCGGTAATTTGGTCCGGGGTTCGAATCCCAGCGAAATGGGTCTGGCAGCATTAGCACTTTCGTCGTTTTCTCCATGTGTAACGTGTATAATAGCCAGTTTCCCTCAGAAAGTCCTCAGCGAAGGCATCCCCCCCTTAGCCATTTAACCCTCGAGTGCTTTCCATATTCATATAAACCAAACCAAAGGAACATGTGTTGGTTTGGTCTGGTTAAATCTTCCGGATCATTCAGATTTTTACTCTAAATAGAGATATTAGTTTATTAGAATGATTGCGATTTCATAAATGTCTACTCGTTTTTCAAATTATCACCCATTCGAGATAAATCTGTATGGCAAGAAACCCAATGCACAGAGGTTATGTAGTTTCCTAGTGTATAATTTCCTAACTTCATCAACACCAATTAATGTTTTTTAATTTTTGGTTGACTTTTTCCTTTGTCGGTTATATGGAAATCTCTTTGCTTAATTTCATCTACCGAGGGTCCATATGGAAGCCTCGCTACAAGCTGCACCTTACAAGCATAATCTCTTGTAGCAATGTTAAATTGTACCAAGTAGCAGTTGCAGTGTTCTCGTTTTGACGTTGAGTCACCAAAAAGATAATGAATTAAAGTTTTAGAACTAGCTAAAACCCAGCCCATTTCTTCAGCTGGCTCTTTTAAAATATAAGCCTGTATCGATCAAGAGTTAAAATAAGCATTTTCCCCATTTATTACCATATTTACTAAGTTTTAAGATATACTTCTTTTAAGTATTGAAATTTGTATTTCTTTCCGACGTCTTTATTTTCATGCATACATTTAAAGTGATTCCAAAAGGTAAGCCAATCTTTTACGTCGCCTTGAGTAACTTCAATTTAAATTTAACGCAGTTTTTTCTTTTATCTGAAGATGACTGCTAAGCTACCTAAACTAGCAAAACCAGAAGTATTCACTTGTGTCATTTGGCAATGTTAACTCCTTCTTTATTTAAATTAATCACTCTTAACACTTTCAAAAGACGAATAAATATACACCATGCAGTATGCAAATGAAAATTCAAGAGGAATAACAACGTTCTTGAAGAAAGACCAAATGAAATAACAAAGAACAAAATCAAAAGATGGAGTATTGTATTTTGATAAAGAACAGATTGGAGCGGAACATTGGTTATCCCTTCATCGCCATCGAAAAAAAATGAATTATGTCTAAGTTTGAGCTGTTTGCAGTTAACTGTGCAATACTAAAAACGTATGGTAAAAAATTGTTGGAACTGGATTTGGGCCTACGCAGATCTTTCAACTGGCATTTTATAATTGCAAATGTCTATAAACCTTTCTTTCATGTTTTAATTTATTAGCCGACAATAAAAATAGAAAATTAATCGACGTTACCACCTCGTTAAGGGCTAGAGGTATTTTGTGTAACAATCGCATTGCTCCTAAATTCATTGCTAAAACTTTCCATAAACAAAATAGGGACCTCTTAAATAAATTTCCTAACTTTCTTAAACCCAGCATAAAAAAGGTAAAATTAAGGAACATGATGTGAAGTATTACATCGAAACCAAAGGAAACCCCATGTTCTCTAAAATCTAGAGGCTTCTTCAAAAAAAGCTGATTGCTGTGAAAAAGGAATTCGATTATATGCTGCAAGAAGGGCTCTGCAGACGATCCAAAATCAGCTGATCAATTGCATTACATCTCATTTTAAAAAATTTGCTAACGCAGTGATTACCGTGGGCTTAATGCAAACACCGTACCAGACCGTTAACCACTTCTATTTCTAACACACATTATGCATAGAAAAACAATATTTTTCGACCATGGATTTTATAAGGGCCTACCACCCTACACTGGTGTCCAAAAGTTAAGCATAAATTGTAAAATGCGAAAAACATGGCGTAAATATTCGTAAAATTATTCCAAATTTCTTGCGGATATTAATTGGGTGAAGAAGAAACATTGGGTTTATGCAAAACTTTTCAGTCGACTACGTCCTGCGCGAAACACCTGCGCATGTCGGAACGCAGAGAAACCAATTCACGCAGCATACGCAGTTCAGACAAGTTTCGGGCAACTGCTGTGCGAAAGAACGTTGTTAACCATCAAACAAGGTGAATGATGGCACAAAGACGTCAATTGGAGATATTTGCGAAAGGAAGAATCGTTGGAATGCTGGAATCCGGACGATCACAAACAGAAGTGTCTCGAATTCTGAATGTGAACCAGTCTGTGATCTCAAGACTGTGGCAGAGGTTTCAAAGAACGGGAAATGTTACCCGACGACCAGTATCAAGTCGACCAAGAGTCACAACCCCGCGCCAAACTGATATCTGGTAATAAGTGCGCGACGTCAGAGGGGCAGTACTGCCAGAGCACTGGATTCGGCGCTCTCAGTCGCCACAGGAATACGAATTTCGAGACAAACTGTTTACAGGAGACTCAATCATGCTGGCCTGTATGCCAGAAGACCAGCAGTTTGCATTCCCTCACGTCTGCGCAGAAACGCGCTTGTTTGAACTGGAGTTTGAAACATCAACATTGGAGTGTGGGAGAGTGGGCCAATGTGATGTTCAGTGACGAGTCCCGGCTTAGTCTGAGTACTCATTCTCGTCGGGTAACGATATGGAGAGTACGTGGAACACGTTTTGAACCAAGAAACATATCGGAAAGACATCATTTTCCATCAAGGGGAGTAATGGTATGGGCAGGCATCATGATGGACGGCTGCACAGACCTCCATTTCTTTGACACGGGGTCTGTGATTGGTCAAAGATACAGAGACGAAGTTCTTGAGCCTTATGTTGGCTTGTTTCGAGGTGCTGTCGTCCTGACTTCATATTCATGGATGATAATGCGCCATGTCACCGAGCGGTGTTGATTGATGACGTCCTTGAAACGGAAAACATCCAGCGCATGTCGTGGCCTGCGAACTCCCCTGATTTAAATCCTGTCGAGCATGTATGGGATATGGGATGAGACAAATTGCAGCCCTTCCGCACCCACTAAGCTCCATTACAGAACTGAAGAGAACTCTCCAAGAAGCTTAGAACCGTTTGAGCCCACAACTCTTTCATCATCTCATAGCAAGTGTGGTAAACCGCTGTGCAGCGTGCCTGGCTGTCAGAGGTGACCACACGCCTTATTAAACTGCAACATCAGTAATTTATTTAATGTTTTCTTTCACTTTTTCTTTAAAGTGTGAACCCTTGCTATTCTCAGTTTTCTTTCAAACTGCTCCTTTGGATAAAAAAATTAATTATTATAGTTCTTTTGATTTGCTTTCTTATTTTATAACCATTTTACACTCGCATATCACGTTTTCCGCCATTCTGATTTACAGTTCCTTCTTTATTCACATAATTACCAATTATGCTTAACTTTTGGACACCAGTGTACATTGGGTTTAAGGTAAGCGTGTGTTGCGACAACATTTCTCTGATAACACAGTCATTACTCATGCATTTCCTACTGTATGGCCACCAAGGTCACCCGATTTCAATGCTTGTAATTTTTGATTGTGGGGATTTCCTAAAGATGTTGTGCATCAAGGACATGCTCCGATATCGTAACTTATTGAAAAAGACCAAATTCAATTACTACCTCAGTTAATCCCTCCTGAATCCAGTTTCCAGATATCGGGAGCAGTTCGAGTTGTGATAGATCAAATAACGTTACAGGTGAGGTAAATTAATTCTGATATGTCTCGAGCCTCCGTGGAAAATGCGTGACGTATCCAGTTTTTCGAACATTACAATGGTAATCACATTGAACTTCATTTGTAAGTAGCAATCATTTGTTGTTATTAAAATTGATATGCGCCATGTGGTTTGGCATTTTATCATTCATTATTTACACTAATACGTTTTTGCAGCAATATTATTTCTAATGGTGACTTTTAGTAATAATTGTTTTTAGAAATTCTTATGGTTCACTATATATGCCCAATAAATTTGATTATGTTTCGTCCAATACTTTACTCGCTAGAGGCTTCTGAAAAGCCCATGTTATTTCAGAACTTCCCTGTATGTAATTCTGAGATAAGAGTATTAAAGTAAGTAAAAAGGGGAAATGTAGAGTGACCGACCAGGACTCTAAATGCAGAAATGCGCCTCATAAAAAATTAAGATGTTTTAAGAGCACCAAAACCATCTTTTACGAACCGGTGTGTCTTGTTTTTGCTACTTTTGATTTTCAGGATAGGGTACAAAACATATTCCGGTCGGCCCTAGATTTAGATTTATTAATTTTACAAACACTCACGACATCTGTCTGCCAAAATGGAGATATTCCACTTCCGGCGAGCTTTCTAAGAAAAACGTTCTCGCATTTAGTAGTTTACATATGGAGTTCGAGTCATAAAAATTCCACGCAGAAGCCTATAAGAGCTGCTGGCTTCAGCAACTAGTTTTCCCACTCTGATTTTGAAGTTACAAATATAACTACAAAAATCTCCACAAGAGAATATCACAATTCATTAATTTTTCTCCCCCCACACATGTAAAATTTGGCTAAATACTGCGTTGCGTCGTTTAGAAACTACCGGATTTTTTCAATAACTCCTGATATTTTAAAGAAAAATTTCGATGTATGTTTTTCCTATAGAAGGTCTAAATAATCGGTCATTAAAGCCTCATTAATTTTAATAATTTGAAAATGACGGGAATTGTTTAAAAATCATCTTAATAATTAGCTTCGAATACTTAATTTGGGTTGAAGATTATTTCAGAAGTGAAATATTCTTTTTATTTCTTAATTTAGATGTAATACAGAAGAGTCTGGTAATATTTATCTTCCCTTCTTTTAAAGTCTGGTAATATTTATCTTCACTTCTTTTACTTCGGCCTCGTCAGTGGCTAATAAGACCTCTGACTACTGGTAGTTCGATTTAGATTCAAACCTACGAAACTCATGAATACGAGCTATTTTTCCTTAAAAAGGCCCTCCACGAAGGCATCTCTCTCTGCATGAACAGGCAGATGGTCCTTACGTGTTTTGCTATCTTTAAATAATCCAAACCCTCATACTACGAAACTTATCACACAAAATCAAGATAGAAAATTTCTGAACAAAATTTTAAATCACTTTGCGGGCGCCCCAGTGGCCAAACGCTAAAATTGCTGAGATCTGGTAACTTGATATGGGTTCAAATCCTGATAAACGAGAGTGTTCCGTCCATCATTGTTATGTCCTCTTGCGCAAATAGCACTCGCGTGCTTTGACGTAATCAAAATTCCATTAAATCCCTCTGTATTGAATACAATTACTGTTCTATCTTTTTTTTAAGAAATCTTAGGGTAAAAATTTGTAAATATAAATTCGAGTGCGATTAGGAATATTTTAAGTAATCAGCGTCTTAAGAGGCAAAACTTCTTTAATATGTTTATAAACAACTGAAAATTAGACAAAAAAGCAACCTTATATTGGCATAAAACAGTATCGATTTCTAGAGCAATTTACACAAAAATCTTTTCTTCAGGAGCTAAACGTTCTGAGAAAATATGAAGAATTGTGTTTGTAGAGCATTTATTTGTTGCATATGCAATTACCTACTCAGCTTTTGGTTTTCGTAACCTTTCATTCATCAGAATGATGATAAAGTCATTGAGTGGAGAGAGGCGAAAAAATATTTTAAAAAAGGGTAATTTTTGCAAAATGGCAACAAATTTCATAGGTTAGTATAAGAAGTTGTATAACTCGAATAATTAAAAATATGCGAAAATTCTTCCGTTCATCTCTGCCGAAGTTATCAATATTTCTGTATAAAAATAGAAAATAATTAAATATCTATAATGAGTATCACATATAGTAATATTTTCATAGGCTGTCACTTTAACAAATGAACAGAATTGTTTGCAATTGCGTATGAATGTCATATACATGTTTCGTAATTCTAAGAATGTTGCAGAAAAGAATCTGAAAAGTTCCGATTTTGTTAAATACTAAGTTGTAAAACACTAGGTGACCAAACAAATTTAGGCCTTGCGTTGTGTATTAATTTTAAGTTTCGTTTCAACAACCCGAAGAACCTTGCTACTGGTGAAACTATGTTGTGTTATCAGAAAATTCAAGTAAACACATAAATCAATAAAACTGGAACTATAGTTTATTACTTTCCTTAAACACAGATATCAATCAAATTTCTATTATCAAAAAAATTATACTAGTCCCCGGGAACTACCAACCATTAATTAAGAAAAACAAATTGTTAAACATTTATATGGATTTTTACAAATACTGCAACTTATACAAGAACCACTTCATTTCAAAAACTATTTGTTAAGAAATAACTATTTTCATGAGTTAAGATATAAATTAAAAATTTCTATTTCATTTAACAGTTGTAAGATTCTTACACCTTATTCCTCCAAGAACATGTAAAGATTCTAATAAGTAAGAACAGAGTTAAATATTTATAGTATTGCACCGAAAGGAAAAAAAAAATAAAAGAAACTACTGTCATGCTCATCCAACTGAGTTGCACAAAAATCCCCACTATCTAGAAAAAAATTAGATTTTAAACAAGAGCAATTTAAGACTGCTCACAAATTTCTTCAGATCTCTGCTAAATCAGCAAATCCTCAAAAGATATTAAAGATTTAAATTTTTCTACATTTCAAAATTCTTTACAGCAAACATTTAATTAAAAAATATCTCTAATTCTGATAATAATGGAATCCTTACAAATTTCAAGAAATAATTAAACCAGTAAATTTTGAATGAAAATTTCCTTAAGAATTTAAGTTAGTATTAAAAGTTCAAAAAACAAAAAACTTATCTGTCCACATGATGGAACTTTGAAGAAATGTTAAGAAGACTGAAACATTCACGACTAGCAGATGTAGGAACGATGACTTGGAACGTCAACCAACGGCAGCATGACGGAGACCGAACAGCAGAAGATTACCCGGAACGTAGGAACTTGTAGCTTCAACGAGTGGCGGCCTTCTGTATTATGAACTTCAGATTCATCAGAAAAACTCAGGTAGATGTACACATCGGAACACAGGTAGCTTCGACGATTTGAGGCCTTCCGTTCTTTTTAAATTGAAGGGGCAGACAGAGTCTGAGGAGCAAAATCTTGACTATGAAATTTCATCATGAGGTAGAATTGATTAGATTCGAATGAAGAATAATTTCCTTTTCATTTTGAAAATCTATTATTTCGATTGAAGTATAATTTCCTTTTCATTTTGAAGAACTGTTATTTTTATTGAAGTTTGAAGAAGATGCGATTGAAGTATATTTCCTTTTCATTTTGAAGAACTATTAAGGTAAAGCTTAGAAGCCAAGAAGTAGGATGCAAGTGAAAGGAGCCATAAGCCCCATCAAAATGGCAAATTCATCCTCTCTGTTGTAGAAACAAAGTGCTCAAGGCACCCGAGAAAATATCTTCGCGTCAGCCGAAGGAAAAAGCGAAGACGTCCTAAGAGAGAGAAATCCCACCTGCACTGCCTTTTTGTCAAGTCAGGACACCAGATATCGCCAAATCTCGCCAAAAGGGTGAATAAATCCTAAACTCTACATCTCGAACAAACCCCTGCTACAATCATCAAAAAATCGAGGAGTTGAACTGGAACAAAAATTCGAATCTTGCCAAGCCCGCCAAAGGAAAAACCAAGAATTCGACGCAAGCGTGGGAAAACTAACAAACCTAAAGCAACGGACAAAATTCCTAAGCAAAGGCTTAGAAATCAACTGCAAAAGTTATAAGGTATATCTCCCACATTCTTAGCGTGCCTTCGTGGTGTAATGGTCAGCACACTGAGCCGGTATTTCAGAGGTCCGTGGTTCGATTCCCGGCGAAGGAATTGCATATTTTTCATGTCTCCTGCTTCGAAATAAACCTAATGTCTCTACACTGGCGCCCGAACTAAAAGGGTTGTGGATGATGACTCTCCACACCCAGGATTTGGCGACTAGGTCCCCTAAAACCATAGTCGCCCTTTAAAAAGGGGAGTATATAAGGTATATCTCCCACATTCTTAGCGTGCCTTCGTGGTGTAATGGTCAGCACACTGAGCCGGTATTTCAGAGGCCCGTGGTTCGATTCCCGGCGAAGGAATTGCCTATTTTTCATGTCTCCTGCTTCGAAATAAACCTAATGTCTCTACACTGGCGCCCGAACTAAAAGGGTTGTGGATGATGACTCTCCACACCCAGGATTTGGCGACTAGGTCCCCTAAAACCATAGTCGCCCTTTAAAAAGGGGAGTATATAAGGTATATCTCCCACATTCTTAGCGTGCCTTCGTGGTGTAATGGTCAGCACACTGAGCCGGTATTTCAGAGGCCCGTGGTTCGATTCCCGGCGAAGGAATTGCCTATTTTTCATGTCTCCTGCTTCGAAATAAACCTAATGTCTCTACAAAGTGACACTTTTCAATCCTTTCCCCCTAAACCAAAAAATCTCACGAAGTGCAAAAATTTCGCTAAATAATTAGCTATAATTTAAAAACTATTTAAGCTAGAAACTTGAAAGTACTCTTAAATTAAAAGGCTAATTTTCTGCATCCAATGATATAAGTTAAATGAGAATCAACCTAAGTTAAGTAATTTTAAATCAAGTTTATTACGCAGGAAAGCACCTAATTCCATTGTCTGTTTCAACGCGTTTACGAGTAACCAGTGGAAGGAACGTACAAATCTTAAAGTACCAAAACCCCTAATTAAAATTAAACTAAAGCAAATATAAATACAAGATATTAAATAAAATAACGTTGTGTAGCATAAATTTAGAATAATGAAAATTAAATCTTAAGTCAAACTTAAATAATTAAGTGTTACGTGAAAGAAATTGCTACACAAAAATTTTATCAGCCGCCCAAAAGGATTTTTAGGCTCTCACTGACATCGCAATCCACAAGACTGTCATTACATTGACTTTTACTACACATTTTCTTTATTTATTTCTCTTTTTAGCTTCATTAGTAAGCATCATTTTCTTCGCATTTACTAAACATCATTCGCGTTATTACTTAGCATTATTTACATCATTTACAAGTTCATTTATTAAGCATTCATTACTAAGGATCATTTTCTTCGCCAAATACAATTCAAAAACAAAATTACAGAAATTTTATAACCAGCATGTGCTTAGAATTCTCGATTAAGTTTTAAGTGTTGGCATATACTTTTCTATTTTTTCAGTTTAGTTTTATCATACTAATGTACAGTTTTCATAGTATGATGGTTGAAAATCCTTTTTTGTCATTATATTATTAATGTCCTGTGTGTTTACTTTATTCATTAAATATCACGTTCTCCGCGCTTAAGCCACATAAAATTCGATTCAAGAGCAAAATCACAAAACATTTCAAAACAGCATAATTTTGAAATTTCCGACAGACTGTCTCATGCTGGAGATATTTTTCTTTTTCGTTTTTTTTCTTACTCTGCACAATGTTGCCACTGCTCGCTTTGAAATCATTGAGTTTGTTAATCAAAAATTCATTAAAGGTTTACAAAATACGAAATGGGTAATAAAACAAATTCTAACTTCAAAGTTCGGACTTCTAAGTGTCATGTTCGCGTGGAGGAGTACGTTATTCAAAATTTGATGACTCTAGGTACCTTTGTTTTTTCACAATGCTAGAAATATGCATGTATTCATGCAGATTCTCCATTATTTAATTTCTTTAAATCTAATACATGGCGATAATATTTGGTGGCAACAATTTGAAAAGTTATATGCCATTTTTGATGATTTAACACAAAATGGCGTTTCGGAACTAATAACCTATTCCGTAGTAGTGTCCCTTTTATAATGGTTAAGCGGCAGCAGCAATTTACAGACCTTTTCAAAGTGT
This sequence comes from Stegodyphus mimosarum, assembly GCA_000611955.2. Taxonomy (NCBI): domain Eukaryota; kingdom Metazoa; phylum Arthropoda; class Arachnida; order Araneae; family Eresidae; genus Stegodyphus; species Stegodyphus mimosarum. The sequence continues at coordinate 109,224 of KK115298.1, read as the reverse complement.
TTTAGAATATCATTTTTAATAATTAGCAAGAGATTTCTTTAATTAAAAACTTTTATTTAGTTCATTCATCGTGTTTGTCGCCATAATCAGATCATCATCGACTTTTAAACTGCTTCTCGATAAGCTACTGAGATCAAATTTTGTACGGACACTGTTTGCATATCATAATACAGTGTAATAAAGCGAAGTCTATAAAATTGGATTTAGATTTTTTTTAATTTAATGTTGAAATGACTTTTTTTGCGCATATTTCCATTTAAAGAACAAAGTAAAAATCTCAAAAATTTAAAGTTTGCCCTATTTAACAGAAAGTAAATAAAATTCATGTGAAACATTTAAAGTAACTCCTGACTTTGGGCAAATTTCTTGGAATCGACAGATTTTCTTTCGATTATTTGAAGTAAGAGAATTATTGGCAGTAAAAGACATATTATTCATTGTTGAAAAGTGATTTTTAAATCGGATAACTTCATTGATAACGTGTCATCAAGACTAAAAAGATTAAAATTTAAAAATTTAAAAGTTAAAAGTTTTTATGCAATACTTTCTTCTTCAAATCTCTTAAAATCTTTAATGAACCAAAAGCAGAAAAAATAATTTATCATTTAGTTTAAGGGAAACAACAGATTAGTTCCCCCTTTGCAAAATTCACGTGCCATTTCATAACAAGTACAATAAAAGCGTAGCGTAATAAAGCGTAGAGTAATGAACATACGTATAATAAAAGCGTAGTGTAATGAACACAAGTATAACAAAAGCGTAGAGTAATGAACACAAGTATAACAAAAGCGTAGAGTAATGAAATCAAATAATCGAATATTCTTACCAAAAATACAAGATTTATAAATTTACCAAGGCTCCGCTTTTTTTATTATTAGTGTTATAAATTTGTAATGAGTTTTGTAAAGAGAATTTTTTAATCTCGTGATCCCATTAAATTATATGATAAATCATTTTCTCTTTTTAATTCATTAATGATTTTATGAGTTATAAATAAAAGCTTATTTAATAATGTTACGAATTTCACATTTATTTGGCTATTTATTTAGAATTGTAATTAGATTTGCTTCATGTTGCCTTAGCAACGCAGACGATTTTTGAAGAGAAAGCTACGTCGAAAAAAAAAGAATTAAAATAAAAGAGCGCGTGCATTTAATGCTTAATAAATAAATATCTCGTAATTACTGTTGCCATCCAGAAAAATCGTGTTTGTTCTACTGATAATTAAAAAGCTTATAAAAGCCGAGGTGAAACAGCTCATCTCAGTTGTTGTAGTTGTTGTTATACGTGTAGCTGTAAAAAGCGATCTGCTGTTTGTTTACTTAATGCTGTATTGATTATAGCGATTTCGCTGTGAGATAGAACTATTTTATCTGTTTTGAATTGAGTTGTTGCTAAACGTTTGAGATATTGTGATATTGTGCGAAGATTTGTGAAGAAATATTTCAGCATTTTAATTTATTTCTTGTGGAAAGAATAAATTTTTGTTAACTTTTTACGACTTGTGCATTCAATATATAACGAACCCGTACGCACGTGACAATAAAAACCTTTTGTTTTATTTCTTAAACTGTTCTAAAACAAAAAATTTTAATTCCTTTTATATATATATATGCAATCACTTTCTAACTAGTAATAAATTCCTTCTTTCATTACAGCCAGTAGAAGGCCTTTATTTCAAAACATTATAAAAATTTCTTCCAGTCAATGACAGTCATTTCCCATTCTCGTCAGTGTTGCATAGACCCTTGTTTCCTTAGGCATCTGGGGATGGAAGGGAGACAAAAGTCCGAGCTAGCCGTTCTTGGCGTACCTTTGCAATATAACCAAAACACGAGCAGGCCTGTATTTGAGGGTGTATTTAAAATAACACTTTTCTGTAACAACCTATTAAGGAGCCTGTATGCAAGAGCGAGATAATCCGGAACAAGCCGTTGAAGGGTTAACATCGATATTCTTGGCCATTTACGTTCTTGAAAAGGTTTTAGGTATCTGCTTAATACCATCGATAGATTCGCTCGGTGGATCAAAGTTGTTCCTCTGGAGGGCCAAACTGCAGATTCTATCTTAAATGCTTTTGTCCTGACTTGGATTTCCAGATTTGGAGTAGAAGAGAAGGTAGCATCGGACCAAGGTCGACTGTTCCAGTCGTTAAACAAATATCTAAGTTTCAATGTTAACACCACCATAGCTTATCACTCATAATCTAATTGCTTAATCGATGACCAACACCAAACTGAAAAATAGCCTGTAATCTCAACTTCAAAAGTCAGAATCTTAGATTGGTATTGTACTTTTAATTTTTCTTAACATTCGATCCTCCATTAAAGAGGACCTGCATTGTTCTACTTTTGAACTTGTGTACTGTGCATCGATCTGTTTGCCTGGAGCATTTTTCAGTAAATCCCCAACTGCCATGCATTCAGATTTAAAAAAAAATTGCAAAGCTACATCCAAAACTTAAAATTAACTCTAAAACCAGCCAAAAAAAGCAGTTTTGATGCAGGACTTTGCAAATCGTTCAAATGTATTCATCTTCTCTTCAACCAAAATATCTTAGACCACATTTAATTAAAAGAGTTTGAGAAATTGTGGTGGTTGCAATAAAAAATAAAAGAATATTCATAGATAGACTGAAACCATGTTTCAAACTCAAAGTTGGAGTAACAACGAATCTTCAGATATGTGAAGCCGACATCTCCAAAATCTCACAAGCGTTTCCTATTAACAATGATCCTTCGAAAGACATTGACCCTAGAAACATAAACACTGGTCGAAGAGTGAGAGTTTCTGCATATCTGAAAGTCTATGAGGTGTAATGCTATCACTGGAAAGCAGGTGTGTGGCGACATTATTTGCAATACGGAAGCGACATTTACCAAACTCTTCGTGTTGCAATTTTATTTTTGCTAAAGTGGCAATAGAAAAAGTTTGGATTAAAAAATAAACATTTTATGGAAAGGAAACTCATTATTATTTGTTATACTTCTTCTCTCTCGTTAACAACACAATTCAAAGAAATTTCTCTCTGCAGTATACTTTAATACTATGGTCTCACCACAGATTTAATGTTCCAAATTTCTTGACCATTAAGGGAAAAAGAAACATCTTATGGTGATAGCGATAAGGAGCGCGCCTTGCGCATGCGTTGCTGCCGATAAATACGGCTATCCTGAAAATTTTTTGAGGGAAGGAGAACAGAGACCGGCTGTCAAGGAGTAGTATAAAGGTTAATAAAAATAAGTAAAGATTATTTTTTATCGTGTATTATGTCTGCTGCGAGAATATTCAATATGGTATGCACAACAAGGATACCGTATTTACCACACTGATTACTACAATGGTGACATCTGACTTCGCTAAATCAGGTCTTATGAAAAGTTCACAATTACTTTCGTTTTTGATGACTCGCCATCTCGAGATTTCCAAACCCAAAGTTATGGATTACATCGATTTTCATCCTTCGGTTCACAGATGAATAGTAATTATAGATCATTTTATAATTTTGTTTTCTATTTATCATTCATATTCCATTTTCATTAGTTGAGTTCTTACTTAAACATTGAACAATGTCTGATGTACATGCGGTCCAATTCCGGTTTATAACCGATCAGGCCCAGCCTTATCGTTTATTATATGTGAAAGTAAGTTTGCTCTTTCGAACCCCAAAGCCCGGCTATCGAAGAGTAGTACGCATATTTGGTCCTGAGGAAAGATTAATTTTTATTATGTCTGTTGTGAGAATATTCAATGTGATATGGACAATGATCAAGTGAATACCCCAGTGGTTTCTACAATCTCTTATCCTTTCTATTCTCGGGCGGCCAGTCTAACTTGATTATGATTTTCTGCAAATGTAGAGCTTAGAAAAATTAAACACAGCTCAAAATAATACCACACTAACGCTTCTCTTAATTATAAAAGCAAGTTATATTATACACATGCACATTTATGTCACGTTACGTTTAGAGCTAATGAAAATTAAATTTGCACTCTACTATACAAAGCATTTCTAGTTCTGGTTCTGCTATTAGTTCTACTCTTCTCCTGTGTAATTAGAGTTATATTTCCTTTTTAAGAATTACTTCTAAATTTCGATACTTGGAACTGGAAGTTCAGAGTCCAGATGTAACAAATACATTTGTCCTTAATAAGAGAATCTAAACCCTCAGAAACTGAACTTTTGCATTATTTTCATATTACCAGATTTTAAATCTAATAGATTAACACTATAAAAGCGCAAGATAGCGCACTGATAAATGGAAAAGTCTATGAAGCAAAAATCTCCAAGCGTAAGATGCTGTAACCCCATGTTCCTTGTTTTAACGGCAGAAGAAAAGAACTACAGGCATTGTAAGATTACTATTACTTTGTTAAACTAGTGATATGTGCTTGTATCACCGCTCCCAAAAATCACTTATATCCCTAAAGAAGCAAAACTGTCGCCGTTAAAGCTGCTGCCAGAAGATTAGCATTTTTTTCTTTGGTAAGAAGCAGAAGCTGATGAGTGTTCAATTACTAGAGCGAATAATTCAATTTCGAAATTTTACGTAGTTGATGTTAAGACGTGTTTTCATCATCTTTCATCTAGCGCACTAAATATTTACAACAGGGTATTAGGAACAAGACATTTGGGTGAGAAAGTACATAGACTACTTTAATTTGTGATACATTTGTCCGTTGCTCCTCACGAAACTTTATTATTTAGATTAAAGCAACTGAAATCTCAGTTTCGCTCATACAGCATTCCATGATAACAACAGAACACCTAATTTCCAACTTCCACTTCACTTGCACTCCAAATCAATGCACAACATTATTCCAGTCTTACTCTCGGAAGTCTTTAGTTATATCAAGCAGCTAACGAAAACGAAGCGTTCCAACTTCGACAGAATTACCACTACAATGATAAAGAACTTCCCAACAAAGACGGTATTATGGTAGTACTATTTTTGAGACAGATAATTACAGGCTGCTTTTAATATAATAATAATAAAAATAATTTAATTTGTATAATAAGCCGTCTTGAACAATAATAAATAAAGCATAGCTGGACAAGCAACTATGATTACAAAAACAGATCGTTAAAAAATTTCGTTGCTATAAGTTACCAGTCTACTGGCAGCGTTGACTTGTAGCAGCAAGGTCGCCGTAGTATTTATATTCACGAAAATTCAAGTTCACAATATTATCCTCGAGAGGCAATACTTCTCCAATACTTTGGAAACTGGCTACCATCACTACAATCCGCAAACCCAGGAAGCCTGCTACAGCTCCAGAGTTCTACAGACCAATCAATCTACTTTCATTGCTCAGCAAGATCGTCGAGACTGTTCCACTCAGAAGAATAAACTCTCACTCGGATGAAAATAATATTATTATTCCATACCAGTTCGATTTTAGGGAAAAAAAACTTTCCACAACAAACCAACTGTACAGAGTGGTGGAGATGATAACTGAAGGAGTCCAAACCAAGAAAATCACCGGAGGAATCTTCCTAACTATTGCTAAGGCTTTCGACCGTGCATAGTTCGATGCATAAATATACAAAATACACAATCTGGGTTTTCCAGATTACATCACAAACATAATTTAATCCTAACTAACAGGTAGATACGCCGTCGTTCATGTACCTGATACATATTTCACCAGCCGTGCGATTCTTGCAGGCGTACCACAAGGGTCGTTTCTTGGGCCCACCCTCTTCAATATTTACACGAACGACATTCCCACCAGACCGGAATGCATGCAAATGATACAGTGATCCTGACACAAAGTGAACTTGTTAGCCCAGTCATTCAACGGTTACAAGAACACATCCAAACACTTGAGACTTGGCTGAAAAACTGGAAGATATTAGCAAATGTGGAAAAGACCGAAGCAATCTTGTTCACTAAAAAGAAAAAATTCAAGGAAAATCTAAAGTTTTATGGTACATCTCTTCCCTGGGCCAGGCAGGTCCCTTATATTGGGAAGATCCTCAGTAATCCTCTCACATGGACCCCACATATTACATCTATTATTAGAAAGTTTCGAGCTCGTAAAGTACAACTCTTCCCCTTAGTTGTTCGAAACAGCGTTCTATTTACTGATAACAAGCAATTCATTTACAAATCGATCTTGCGTCCAATATTACGTTATGCATGCCTTGTATGGGCTTACTCTTGACATACTACTAGAAAGAAGCTCCAAACGGCTCAGAACTACGTTCTGCACCTGAAAACAGATCCTCTATGGTATCTACGTAACAACAGAATTCATCAGGAACTGAAAGTCGAACTACTAAGAACCATCTGTTACTATCGGCTTGCTCAAAACGTTTATGAAAATAAATAATTGATCGATAATTCCGTTATCAAAATCTGTCATTACGATGTAAACGACCCTCTGAACTGTCACAGACCGATGTCTATTCTAAACACGAATAATGATTAATTACTGTTTGTAATTTTGTCTGCTAATTATGTACATTTCTGTTGTAACGTGTGTACTCATATTTCACTTAGTTCATCTGCGTATCTACTTTCAACTCATATGATTATATATTATAAGTTCACCCATAGCTTAAATAAGTCTTGTCTTGTACCACCTTAACTGAAAGCACTAAAGTTCTCGCATCTTACTTGTTAACTATTGTTACATGTTTTCAGCAACCACACCATTTTGACGGCTTTTTGTCTCAATAACACTATTACTCGTCTTGCTCTAAAAGTTCATTTTATTCCTTATTTCAGCTCACATAATGTTTTTGCTAATTTATTCTTTAAAAAAGGTATTCTTTTGAATTTAGCTTATGTGCTTTATATTGAACAATATTCGATTAGGGGTAAGGTATCGCATTTAGGTACCCTGGCGTGTACAAGGTTTCATGAAGGAGAATTTAGCTTACATAGGATTTCATTTTCCTTTTCTTTATCAATCACAGTCCCATAAAATATTATTTTATTAATCTGGGTACTTTACATTACATTTTTTAATTCATATTTTCATCTTGTTTTTCGTATAAATGCTATAAAATTACGTAGGTTGATCCAAAAAAAGTTTACAAGCAGAAGCATTTGAAACGTAATAATTCTGGAGGGAATATTTCCACCCAGGGTGGTTGACAGATGGCGCTAGTTGTCCTACAGCGGTTCTACGAGTAAGTAGCGTCAGTACGCAGACACTTAAGAGCGACAGTAATAGCACGACGTCTAGAAAAGTGGTCTCGCATAGAGGTGCGAGCTGTAATTCGATTCTTATGGGCCAAGAATATGGCTGCATCCAAAATTCACAGACAAATCGTTGAGGTATACAGGGACAAAGCAATGAGTAGACAACAGGTAGCGAAATGGTTTGGTTCTTATCAAGCGGTCAGGGAGCATATGGAAAACCGCAATATGGAAGCGAGCGGCCGTCCAAGTTCTTCAAGGACGGATATCAACACGGTACGTGTTGAAGAAATCATCCAAAGGGATCGACGAGTAACCATGCGTGAGATTGCCTCAGAGTTGGACCTGAGTTATAGTAACGTTCAGCGTATCGTAACCGATGAGTTGAGATATTCCAAAGTTTGTGCCCGCTGGGTTCCACGTGCGTTGTCCGTGGAGCATAAGGCCACTCGAATGATGTGCAGCCTCACATTTCTTCAGCCATACCATTCAGACGGCCAACACTTCATTGATCGCATCGTTACCGGTTATGAAACATGGCTTCATCACTTCACATCCAAAAGAGCCACCCTGGAGTGGAAACACGCTGGATCACCGACGAGGAAGAAGTTTAAGGTCACACTTTCTGCCGGTAAAGTGATAGCAACCGTTTTCTGGGCTACGACTGGTGTTATCGTAATCGAGTATTTGGAGCGTAGCCATACCATTAAGGCCGATCGTTATTGTGCCACCTTAACGAAACTGCATAAAGCCATCCGACGCAAACGGCCTGGATTACTGACAAAAGCGTCATTCTTCTGCATGACAATGCCAGGCCCCATACAGCTCGCCAGACTCAGGAATTGCTGCAAAGATTCAAGTGGGAGGTCTGGAATCACCCCCCAAACAGCCCCGATTTGGCTCCAAGTGACTACTTCATTTTTCCAGGGCTGAAGCGATACTTATCCGGAACACGGTTCATCTCAGACGATGCAGTGAAAATAGCTGCCGAGAAATGGCTCAATGAGCAGGGCCCTGATTACTACCAAGACGGGATAAACAAGTTGATCGAACATTCTGACAAATACCTAAACAGGTTTGGCGACTATGTGGAAAAGTGAAGGCCAGATGTGTCTCTCGATTCCCATTTATATCTTGTTTCTATTGTTAATAAATACTTTTTCATTTGCCTTGTAAACTTTTTTTTGGATCACCCCTCGTACTTTTGGTCTCGAACAAAAATTACTCTTTTTCTGTTTTTTCTCTACTGCTGATTTAAGGCTTCAGTAAATTTTAAGGTCTTAGTTCAACTACGAAACAGCTGCAAAACAGCTGCGCTGTCAATAACCTCCTTCTATTCTGCGCGTGCGCTAATTTCGAGAGTTAATTCTATTGAAGTCTAAGCAAAGAATATGTATTGGTTCTTTAGTCTAAATTCGTGAATTAAACGTGTGGCATGTTTTGTCTACGGAGACGTTGCTAAGTGATGTTTGTGACATGTGTATGGTGTCACAAACATCACTTAGTATGAGTGAGTCAAAAAGGCAAAACTTTACCTTGCTTGAAAAATCGGCTTTAGCTAAATGTATAATAAAATATAAACATATTATAGAAAATAAACCAACTGACGCGGTAACAAATAAACAAAATCAAGATGCATGGAATTCCATTGCAGAGGAATTCAATAGAATTCCTGGTGTTACTTTGCGGACTGTGAAGCAATTGAATTTCTGCTAGAAAAATTTAAAAAGAAAAACGAAGAAACGAAAGGCGTATGAAATAGAACTTCGTAATGGAGGCTGCCCTACTGTAATGCATGAAGACGATGCAATACATGAAACTTTATTCGCCATAGCAGAATGTCCGCAAAAAAAAGTGTTTGAATGTGATAGTTTGTCCAACGTGGAAACTTCTGATTCTGGTAAGTTGTTATTTTCTACGTTTTTATTCATAATGTTAAATATTGGTATTCAGTTTTTCAAGTATAATTTTCGAAATTGTATAAGAATTCTCGTCGTTAATTTACTCATATCAATATAAATTAAATTTCGTGTGCATAATTTTTGGATATTGGTTGTTATCAGTCCATCTTTTATGAAATATTTTTAAAGAATAAAAAGTAACTGGGGTATTTTAGGTATTTTTAAAGAATTATATATAGAGGGTATATTTTTAAAGAATAAAAACTACTGTATGTGATCAGAGAATCCTTTAGCGGCGTTTCAGTGTTTAGTCGAGGAGGCTCATTCTGCAACTGTCTGGTGGGAAATTTAAATTTCCAAATAAGTTTTGGAAGTTTTAAAAGACATCATAAGAAAGTGGGGAATACCCTCTGAGGAAATTTCATTGTTTCAGGATTGTGGGAGTGCAGTCAACCTTTTATTTAACTGTTCAGTATATAGTTTTTATTTATAAATACAAAGAAATTTCCTTTATTCAAGTTTTCAACATTTTCTATACTTTTTGTTGTTAAATTAATAAAGTAATTTTAAAAAATAATTTTTCAAGTTTTGGAAAACGAGAGGAGGAATGAATTTCTAGCATTGGTGAAAGAGGAGCATGGAGCAGATAAGGTAGAAGAACCCTGATCTAGTGATATTAAGTATGTTCAAGTAGTATGTTCTTTAAGTTCATTTCCACTAGGCTTGTTGTGGTAGTAATTGCTGCCTAGCATGCATAGTACTAGTTATGCTGTTTGAATCTCAGAAGTGGTGCTGTAAGCAGCAGTGTCTGTGTTTCAAGGGGGCACTCAAAATATCTGGTTGTAACATAAGTTTTCCATCAAAAAATGTCTTAATAAAGTTAGAAAAAACACATGAAAGCAGTACCCTTAATGTGGGTAGTAATCACACCGAAATCTATGATTTCCTGTTAACATTTTCAAAGCCTTTGACCCAGAAACTTGGTGGCTGTGAGTCCAAAAACAGGTGAACCTCATTTCAGACGTCCTGTACAGAATGAAAGATAGCACCAGCAAGATGTAGCTGCAGGTGTGAAAAAAAGGTAGAAGTCTGAAGGAGCAATGTCAGGGCTATATGGTGGGTATGGCAAAAGATCCCATTTGTGTCTGTATTGAGTCCAGCCAGTGAATGAAGACACATAATCTTGCATTAGCTTGGTGGAGCATTACTTTTTTGTGTCCGAACTCCATTTGACAATTTTCCTTGATAGCAGCGTCAACACGGACTAGCAGCATCTGGCTGTATACCTTACTGATGAGGATTTTACCTTTTCCAGATACTCTTTGTCGATAATATCACTGCAATCCCACCAGATAAGAAAGCAGGATCCTTTTGTTAGTCAAATTGCGCTTTCTGAAACTGCTGACAGGTTCACTGAGTGCAGACCAACCCCCTTTGGGTTGTACTTTTCATCACAAATAACAATCTGGTCCAGAATTTTGTCCTTGCGTTGATATTGGAACAGATTAGTTTAGGCCCGAATACGTCCGCCCTTAGCTTGTTGAGTTGGCTTCTGCAGTACTCCAGTGATTGAACTTGTACATCAAGTATATGCAACACATAGCACAACTAATGGACATGGTACTAACATCTAATTGGTTGCATATTGATATCTTCCACAAGTTCTTGCAGGTGGGCCTCATCAACATCAGTAGGCCATCCACAGCACTCTGCCTCTTGAATGTCATAGTCCTTGTTTTTGATCTTTCGATGTCAAACCTTCACAATGTCATATGATACAACATTAGTACCTAAAGCTGTGCGCATGATTTGTTGGCATTCTGTAGCTTACGTTTTGCTACAGGACTGGAAGTAAATGACAGTTATAATCTGGCAGCGGGATAATTCTATTTCAGACACTATGTACTTAATGATAGTGATATTTTTTTACAAATTTCACAACACAGTGTTATAAAGCAGATCTTTTTCTTTCAAATGGCAAAAATTATTTGGCAAAATATGATTAAATATCCTAATGGGAATTTTTTGTGAAGATGATATTTGTGGTGGCGGAAAACTTTCGAACTTGGTATGTGGTGAGCTGAAATGCTCTCGAGAGGTTGGTGAAGGAGATGAGGGCTAGGTGACCCTCGGGCAATTCTCCAAAGTATTCTTCGTTGGAAATACATCCAGGGTGGAAACTTAGCATTAAGCGAGGCCTTGAGATACCTGCTATGACCAGATGGATGTACAGGTGCCAGCCTTGCTTCAAACTGCACATGTAGTAGGAACTTGTATGTGCTTTGTCAGGTTTGTGTGATGCTTTAAAGAATTCTTAAATCATTACCATTCTATCAGTGAAATGCTGTTAATGGATTCCAAGGACTAGGCTAGTCCTCTGACGTTTTAGTTAGTAACACTTTCAAGTAAATTCTTGCCTAATATTCAAAAGCATTAAAAAGAATATCATTTTTATCATTCCTGAAACTGTGCACTGCTTAAGTCTAGCCTAATTTTCAAACGAATGAGAAGAACATGGGTTGCATCAACTCTGTGAGGAAGGAACAATTGGCTTTCATCTCTTTCCC
>KK115298.1:71738-97584 GCA_000611955.2 Stegodyphus mimosarum | reverse complement strand
TGCCTTAGATATGCTGTTAATTGTGGGTAGTATGTGTAAGAATTTTAATTTTCTGGTGATTCTGAGTTTATTGAATTCCTTTTAGTGCTTTAATTTGTGTTCCTGAAAATGTTCTTGTCATATATGAAATAATTCAAAATAAAATATATTTATTATGAAGAGTGAAGTAGAAAAACGCTAATCCCCATACAAGAAATTATTATGGAATATGCACCAGAAACCTTTGAACTTGATGACTACATGCTGTATCTGGTATCTGTAAAATGCCAGTATCTGGTCTATGTTTTCTTTCTACATGTTTTTTAAGTTAAGCGTAGGATCTGTTACAGATTCTCCGAAGCTTCTATAGAAACTGCAAGCTCTGGGGAACATCTATAAATTTTACAAAAAGAGGGCAAGAGAAATTATATGCAAAAAGGAACCAATGTACTCATCTAATGATTGGCAAAATGATCATCATATATCATCATCATTATGAGATCATGTATTACATGGTAAGTTGAAAATCTTTTTGGCTTTGAAAAGTAGCCAAATGTAGATCTGTAGCATTCAATCATTATTCTTTCAAATCAGGTACCCCTTGTTTGGTTCTATTTGGGAAGACTAGGTGAGAACTGCGTGTTTGTTGCAAAGTTGTGATTAAACTAGAAGGTTTTAAGTCTGGGAGTATGCTGCCTCAGAAAAAGAAGCTACAATGTTTTAGTCAGAAGTTTAAAGACTCTTATTCTTCAGAATTTTCATGCATTAAAGGCTTAAAATTTCCATAAATCATGCATGCTGTACTGTATGCGACAAGACTTCTCAGTTGCAAACAGTGGAAAAATGACTATAAAAGTCAAAAAAATTAATGCAATAAAATTGAAACACACATCAAATTTCTTCATAAAAGATGATTAAAAAGATCTTTTAAAAATATAATGCTATTTTGTTTGATTTTTAATTAAATTCAACCTTCTAATTTCAAATTTGAATCATTGGAAACAACTTTTTTATTCGAGGCCAAAATCTGTTCTCAAACATCTAAAATGACCGTACATACAAATTGTGGTACTGTTCTGTTATCGGAACTGAATTCAGAAATGTATGACTGTATGCACGTGTATATGTATGTATGTGCATATATATATATGCACATACTTTCTGCTTACATGTACACATAGCATACATGAACACATAAATCCATATATACATGCATACATACATATATTTCTGGATTCGATCCTGATAACAAAGCAGTACCTAAAATTCTGTTGGAATAGATTTCTTTTCCCCATGTCAAGCAGAATACTACAACGTTAGCAATAACCTACTGAAGTAAAACGATTACTTCTGCCTTGGGAATCTGTGTGTGGTTTCACCTACTGTGTGCAGTTTCAACACCGACTCAACAGTCGGTGTTGGCAGTTTCCTCTAAGGACAGAATTGCAAGCAACAATAGCTAACTGTTGACATTAAACAAAAAAGATGGAAGGTGCATTCAAACAAGAAAGCTTCTTTTAGTCACTTCAAAAGAATGATTGGCATGTCATTTAACAACTCCCGAAACCACTGAGCTCATGTGCTAATATAATGGAGAAAAGCGAAAGGGAGGCAGGCATTCAGGTGAACTGCCAATGTTTGAATGCATGGGCTTTTTGTGTGACTTTGATGCAAAAGAGTTAATGCAATGTGTTCGTATCCTGCTGTAGCAAAAAAAAAGTTAGCTTTGAGCACACCACCGGTACTGTAACTGAAAATGCTTGCAGAAAGTAATGTTGCAAGTATTTTAAATTCGGTGTGCATTATATCATTTGCTCTAATCGCTGATGGAAATAATGATAACAAACTATATCCTTTGACCGTGACATTATTATAGAGTAAAAAAGAGGCAAAATTACTTCATTGGTTTTTATTTTAGAATGCATAAATAATACTGGAGAAAACTTTTTAAATTTATAAATGAATATTTTTAGAATCATATGTTTCAAATAAAAGACTGGCTATATTTTTTTTCAGACAGTGCTAAAAGTATGTTAGAAAATTTAAAGGTGTAGTTTCATTTATCAAAATGTATCAACCAGCTATAATCATACAAGGTTGTAATACCATTTCTTGCATTAAAAAAAAGAAAAAAAGCTACAAAATATTAATTGATTCATAAATAAAAAATGTTATCAGTTTGGAAGGTTTATCCTAATTTTATCAACAGTTATTTTAAGTTTATGCATCTTTCCAATTTTTCTAGTTTCAGCTTACAATTTTCTACCAGAATGTAATTTCAGAAACACAGTTAATGCAAATGAGTAAAGAGTAGTATTTAAGTCGATGTTTCACTGACTTCGTTAGAGAGAATCAGAGTTTCTGATTAGCACACGTTTGCCTTTTGGCTACATCTCTTTTAGATATTGCTACGCTCGGCCATACTTTAGACTCTTGTTTGGCTTCACCAACTTAATTAAGATCTAGGGGCCAACTACTTAGAATCTTGATAGCTTCGGCTATATCTTCAGTTAGCTTTAGTTAAACTGAGTTTAGTTTAATTTCATAATTATTTAAGTTCAAGCCCAAGTGGAGACTTTGTTGTATGTTCTAAGTTAGGAACTGATTGTACTTATTCTGAGAAATAAAGGGTAGTTAATCCTAAGATTATTGGCTTATTAGTTTTTGTGGGGTTTCTAGGATTGCCCGCTGAATTAAATAAGTAATACTCCACAAGTTATATATTTTTATTTATAGAAAAGTTCAAAAAGAAATAAGGTTTACCCTTGCCTTTTTTTGGGAAGGGGTTATTTGGATGATCTGATTAATTATTTTGGTGTTTATTCAAGTAATAATGATAATGTAGGAAAGACATTGCAAAACATTAAAAAATGTTACAGTCATATATTACCAAATTATGTTTTTTGTTTTTAAGGAACACTTTGTAGTAGTGAATATTAATTTGCAGCAACAAGCTTATATACATAAATTGAGAAGAGAGCTTGTTGAACATTAAATGAGTTTATTTGTTATATTTTTAAAACCACTAGTAATTTCTGAAGATTCAGAAGTGGATCTGATACCTGTTTCACTTCAAAAGTGTAATAATCCTCTCCTTCCCCCCCAAAACAAATGAAAATTCAGTGATTAGATTATATTTTTAAAATTCACAGCTGAATAAAATAAAAGTAAGTGAAGTGATTTTTTAATTAATTAATGAATTAATTTTTAACTGCATATTCTCTTTTTTAAAATGTGCTGAACTTGCTGGAGAACTAAAGTTTCATTCTTGTCCATTTATTTCACAATGAATACTTTTCAATATATTTGAAAGAAATCTTGATCAGATCGAAAATAGTAAAAGTAGATAATTTAAAAGAATTTGGAAATTTGTACATTGATAAAGCATGGGGAGAAACTGCAAAATCAAGAGGTATGCATATAGGCATTAAATGCATAGAAGTAAACACGCAGGCAAATGAACTGTGTCACAGAAAACAATTCTGTGATTCACAATTTAAGATTGCTAAACATGCTACTGACAAATCTTTGGATAAATATTTTTGTGAAGATTGTATGTGTATTTCTTGTCTTTATTTAGAATTTTACTTTCTAAAAAAATTTCTCTATAGAAATCAGAATTTAAGACTCATAAAGATATACGATTTATAAATTCTGATTTCTCATCTTGTGATTGTTTGATATTTAAAATATTTAGTTTAAAAGTATGCTAGTAGATTTAGTGATATTTCTGCTTGATTAATAAAATAAACATTTCTAATTAAATGTGCATATAATTTATAAGTATTTTTTTCAATGTTTTGTGTATGGTTTTTAAAAAAGTATGCCTTACATGTATATTTTTAAAGTTGTAAAAATGGCATTTGTATATTTACTACAAGCAAGCCTTGTTGTAGGTCTATGGATAGGATATTTTCAAAAGAAACAAAAAGTAATTGTGAAAGGTAGATCTAAGCTTTATGTTTCCATTTTTATAAACATGGAATAGCTAGACTGCAGATTAGGGGCCAGTCGTCAAATGAAGCGAAATCGCGCCAAATCTGATAACCTCTTGTCGTCATGAAAATCGTTAGGGTTTAAGGTTACGGTTTATAGTATTTGAAAGGGCATTTTGAATTTTCGTCATTTCACTGTGCTTCTAGTAGATTGTGTGAGCAAAATGGCTGGCGTCAAAAGAGTTGAACGTGCGGATTTTACTAATTTGATTCGGTTGCAAGATAAGGGCGAAAGATGTGTGATAGAATTATGGTTTGATTGCGAATAGGTACGAATGTCCTAAGTGTAAAAATAGTATGAAATTAGTTGAAAAAAAAGATGCGACAGATTTGGGTGAATGGAAGTGTGTGTCCATTATATGTGGTTAAGCACGTGGTTGAAATGAGCGCGTCATTTTGAATTTCATCTCCATTGTATTGTTACATTTTAGTGTAGATATAAACAAATGGGAGTTTCTACTGTTTATTAAATAAAAATTTATTGTAAAAATATGAATTATGTAGTTAAAATTGTTTAAGCACTTTTTTGTTTTTTTACTATGCAGTAGTTTACTTATGTTTCAGTAGATCGAAATTTTGAATTTTATCTTCCTTTTTCTTCTGCATTTTTTTTAAAGTTTTAGCTTAAATATAATCAATGCTTTCTGATCATTTATTGCTGATTATTACAATTTCTTAAATTTCGGGCTAAAACATTTTATTTCATTTTGCTACTGTCTTAAAAATGGTATATGATATTAAGAAAAGTTTTAATATTGTTGATCCAATAAAATACATAATTATTAACTTTCAAATACTTTATCGTTTCTTTTATTGAACTTTTGTTTTTTTCATGTTTACATGATCAATTTTTTGCATGTTTGCAGGATTCATTCAAATTCGCAACCATCTAATACGGCGATATGATGGGTTAGTGATTTTCTAAAACACGCGAAAATAACCAATTTGGCGACGTTTCGAAAACGTGCCAAACTGGCCCGTAATATGCAGTTTTACCCATGGAATATGTCACCCTAACACGCGATCACTTGAGGAAGTGAAAGAAGTGGAAGTGGCCAGCATTTCTGAGAATAGAAACAAATCCTAGCACTGAATTTTGTCTAAGACAACCACCTCAATTGTCCATAGGTAGTCATCTTAGAGAGGATTATAATTTTTCTTCATACTAAGTCTGCTTCGTGAAACCCATGGCATGCTACTGTGCTGTATTTCTGAACTGCATTTCAAACTTCAGTAATAGTACTTTAATGATGTGTCGTAAATAGGTGAGTAATGACTCAGTGTTTACTCACAGAGGATACTATATTACATTCATAAGATATATTACTCAGAGATATATTACATATATTTACATTCAGAAGATATTTAACATGTTATTGTTTGCAAAATTAAGAGGTGTTGAGCAAAATAAGTGCTTAAGACTTAAAGTATGGTAAATTAAACTAAGGTTAAGAAACTGGCTTAGATTTCTTTAAATTCATTGCTATAATTCTATACCAGCTGTAAGAATCTTCAAATTTAAATAAATAGCCTGACAAGGAACATTGTTTGCATAATTGAGAAAGTGAGAGGTGTAATGTATCAAGTCCTCTTTAAAATAAATAGGCAGGATAGATTATTTCTGCTTCTTCAGGCTTAGCATGTAATGGAATACCATGTAGTAATGGAATACCTGTGGCTGTCAGGGCTAAATCTACTACGTACAGTCAGATGTAGTCAGTGTGAGAGGTAGTGTCATTGTGGGAAGAACTATCATAAATGTCAGTTTCTACTATAAATTGGAGAGTGGGGAGACTGTTGGTATAGATGGATAGAACATTGGTGTAAGCATGAGGCTGAATTCCTGAGTAGGAAGTGAGTTTACAACTGTTTCAAATACTTTTCCAGTGAGAGAGAAATGACCGAGGATAAGCCACACTTGGGTTGCCTACTCATAGGTAGAACTCTGCATATTGCAGAGGGAATGCAACACATACTGGAATGAGATAGATGACTGTTAGCAGTTAACTTATATCCTTCTTTAGGAAAAGTATTTGAGAATTATTTGAGGCTACATAAAAGCAAGGTGAAGATTTTATGTATGTGTGATGTCATGTTTATCCGTTATTGTCACTAAATTACATTGCTTGGTGATAGTTTCTGTTTATCGAAAATGATTGATGGGAAAGCATATAACCAAAATTCTAAACATAGAAACGTTATAAGATAATTTAAGATATAATTTATCAACAAAGTCCAAGATCTGGAATCATCAAGATTTTGGCAATCCCAGATATCGGAAATTTCTGAATTTTAGATCATCAATTTAAATATAGTGAAATGACACGTGTACATGCTACATTGCTGTTTCGCTTATTGTTTGTTAGAAGAATACTAACCTTCCAACAGGGCCAGACTAGATCTGGTTCACCTGCACCAGGCGGCAGAATTCAAGGGAAGCAAAAATTTTAGAATTTGGAAGAGCATTGAGCAGCAAAAATTGGAGATGGAAAAATTTTTAGGATTTAGGAAGGTGGAAAAATTTTTAGGATTTAGGAAGGGCATTGGATAATTTAGGGAGGGGTGAAGTATTTAGCATTTAGAAAGGTACCGGGCAGCAGAATTTAGGACACACAAAGCTTGCACCAGGGATACACCAGTGCCACTCTTCCCTCCTCCCACAACCATTTAAGGGTTGAAGGTATGATAATGGGCAATATCATTACAATGCTAATCAGTGTATTGTTATTGGCTGCAATGCAACTCTGTAACTAGCAGACATTTGAAAATAATCTCACTGTTTGAAAGTAATTAAAGTTTGCAGTAATCTCACTTAGTACAAGAGAAAATCATATTTATGGCACATTTGCTTCTTTTCAAGAGTATTTCCTGGATTTTGAAAGGGGGGTTAATTTAATTTAATTTATTTACTTATTGTTTGGCTGGTGGTCTGGAGGTCCAGATATTGGCGGTATGAATTTTGGACTTTGTACTGTATGACTGAAATTAGTGAAATGTAAAATGAAATTTTGTCCTAAATTATTGGGACAAAAATTAAATCTGTTGACTGATATTAAAAAATGATGATTTCTTCTTTAAAAATTAACCAGTAAACAGATTTAAGTTTTACATTTTTAATATTTGCTTTAATAAATTACTAAATCGAGGGTATTTTAGTCAAAGAGGATGTTTAGTAAAGAGTCTGGATAGTGAAATATAGTAAAAAATTTATGCGCTCTGAATTAAACTTTCATAGATTATATTAAAATACATCTTGTTGCAGTTTTTTTTGTATACAAACAGTATTTTAGCATTATTTTTAGACTATGCTTAAATTTTATTTGCAGTGTGTAATATTTTTTTTTTCATTTTATAGGACAATTCAGGAAATGCACCTGATGAAATGATTACAGGAAAGGCTATTGTGCCTGTAGAACAACAGCCAGTTTTGCACGTTATATCACCAGATGAGGCTACTAAGTCATCTACTTCACAGGCATCAAAAACTCAAAAACATGAAGTAGACAAATTTTCAAGAACTACACCAACATCTAAACTTCTAAAGAAAATGAGAAGGGATTGTACAACATCTAGTGTAGTCACAGCTGCTCAGTTAGAGGAATTAAAACTTAAAAATGAATTCCTAAGAGAGGAGCATGAATTAATGATGAAGTATAAGAAAGAAAAACATGATATAAAAATGGAAATTTTAAGGACAGATTTAAAAATTAAAAAGAAAATGCTTGCTGTTTTAGAGACTGATTCTCGAAAAATAAATTTAAACCTAAATCTTTATAATTAAAGATAACTGTTTCATTGTATACTTGTACATCATATTCATATGCTTTAAATTTTTTGGCACATTTGTTCTTCCATTTTAATAAATTTTGTGTATGAAATTAACATAAATTTGATATTGTGTAACCGTTGATAATATTTAAAAATAATTATGTTAAAAAAAAAAGAATTGGCCAGTACCTGAAATCTGTGCAATTTCTCAGATATTAACAGTAAAATACTTTCAATGCTATGAAAGGTATTTTACTGTTAATATCTTTGGCTTTGGCAATTTTATGTGACATTTGGGCATTACTAGTGAGAGATTTCCTCAGTGCTCATCTGAGCAACCAAAATGTGTTCAAGGGTGCCAAAAATAGTAGTCGTATGCTGTGAACTGTGGCTCAGCATTATGACTCAGTATGTTTTAATTCATGCATATTTTTCACGTGAGATTTTGGCTGAAATGGATTTTATGTGGAAAAAATTATCTGAAGTGAAACTGTATTTGAATGATCATGATTGGTGCTGTTGGGTTAAACCAACTCTTACATAAGGCTTTGCCGACATTTGAGATTTGCATATTACGTATTGGATTAGATTTTCAGTTTAGACAGCTAAGCACAGTGGCTCAACAAAGAAATATCCCCTGTTTATATTTTAAGCAGGAATATACGGCGAATCAGAATACTTACACGTAGAACCGGGAGACGTTTGAAAAGGCGGCATTGTACCCAGCTGTGTTCATTTGGCGCCCAGAATCGCCGTATCTCTCTATGCTGCATTGTCGAGAGAAGCCGAAGTAATGGTCACCCTGCTGCAAACGTCGATGCACCTTACGAGCTGATACTGGGCGTGCTAAAAACATGCCCATTTCCTGACTAATATTTCAAGATGTGGTCGAACGGTTTTGCAGTGCTGACCTTACAATATGCCTGTCCTCTCTGGCGTTAGTCGTATGGGAAAGCGTTGAGATCCTGAATGCCGTTCAGTATGACCCTCAGTAATCTATTGATTCCATATTCGCATGACAGTGGTTGGATGTCGACCAGTGCAACCGGCGATATCACGGAACGATAATCTACACTTTGATAGGCAACGAGCCTGCCTCTGTCGAATTTCGAAACTTGCTAGTAAGCATTTCCTCTTCTATTCGAGGCATAACACGATATTCTGAACAAACTCGAACCTTACAAAGCACTTTCCAAATGAGAAATCCATTACACACCTTTTATTTTATGCAGTGCTTCAGATGTCGTTTCTCACTCCCGCGTCGTCTAAATGCGCTGAAATACTAATCATTTGCATATCCCAACTTTTTCTTCTTTTAATGTGATTTTGACGTTTGTCAGATCATTCCTTCCTGGTGTTGCAATTTTAATGGCCAGCAGGGTATTATCGCCCTGTTTTGTATTTAAAGAAATTAAATAATGAATAGTCTGTATGAATTTATGTATGTTTCTGACATTATGAAAAAAACAACTATACCTAGAGCCATCAGAGTTTGAATAACATCAGAGTTTGATTAGTCTTCCACCCGAATATGGGCATCTGTAAGCCCGAATTTAGGATTTCAAATTTGTTTTATTATTTATTTCATATTTTGTAAAACTTAACGAATTTTTGACTAAAAAACACAAAGATTTGAAAGAAAGCAGTGGCAATACTGAATGAAAAAAATCCAGCGGAGGAGATTGTCTATTGGAAATTCTCACGATAAGTTGTTTATAAATACTTTAACCCAAAGGGACGTTAGTCCAAATGCTGTCGAAGCGTGTATGTGTGTGTGCACGAGAAAGAAACACCCTTTGGGCATAATATAAAATCTGAAAGCTTTTAGACTCTTTTTTTTAGCTCAGAAATGCTATTAATTTCATTTTGCATCTTGCGTTGATTCACTTTTCAAACTGTTGCCACCAAATATTACAGCCCTGTACTATATTTAGATAACTTAAATAACGAAGAATTTGCATAAATGTGTGTATGTTTCTCACATTGTGATAAAACAACGGTACATAGAGCCATCAAATTTTGAATAATGTAATCCTCCACCCAATATGTGAATCTGGAAGCCCTAATTTGGAATTTGAAATTTGTGTTATTAATGATGCCATATTTTGTAACACTTTAACGAATTTTTTATTAACAAGGTCAGCGATTTTAAAGCGAGCAATGGCAACACTGTACGAAAAAGAATATTTTTATCTCCAGCGCGCGAGACTGTGTATCGGAAATTGTAAAGATAGGCTCATTTAAAAATTATTTTGCGATATTGCTGTTGAATTTTATGGTTTAAGTGCGACGAACATGATATTTAATAAATAAAGGTGACACACAAAACGTTAAAAAAAATTGGGTGTAATGTAACATCTGGAAGCTTTCAGATTTATTTATTTTATTTTATTTTATTTCTTTACTTTAGCTCCCACTGCTTCTTTACTAACTCTTAGTTTTTTGGCAAGTCCCTTTAAGTTAGAAGAAGCTGTATTCTATTTAAAATTTTCTGAATTTATTACATAGACTAATCATATCAGGTAACTTCCGATATATCGCAATGAAATGACAGTTACTTGCTGGAACAATATGTTAATATGTACGCTAGCTGAATGGATGTGGATTTTGCTAATAATCTCGAAGGGATTCACTAATGCTGCAAAGGGAAGCGTTGAGAGAATGAACTCGAGTACCTTACAAACGCTTCAAGGATTGCTTATGTAGGGTTTAATTAAATGGAATGAAATGAGTTGAAAACTCAAACACCGCGCTTTTGGTAATAAGCTTCCGGCTTCAGAAGCTCCGAATGCACAGTTACAGGAAGTCTGTAAAGCAAATAAACAATTAAGGAAGAAGCCAGCATAATGTATTTAAGAAATTGCAGTTGCACTTGAACCATACTGGAATGTCGAACTAAAAATTTAAATAAGGAATATAAGACTCTATGACTTCAGTGAAAAATGTTGTTCAACTAAATAAAAAAAAATGAACGCATTAATATTTCACCAATTAGCAGTGTAAGATTAGTTTGTAGCATTTAATGGATATGTGCTTTTTACAGTCAAGATTACCGCAGAATAGATTGAATTTGATTATTTAGATTATGACAAAGCATGCGATGGTAGAGGTGCATTCGTGGAGGTCTGTGTAAGGAAAAATGGTTCGTATTCAAGTTACAGGTATCAAGCAAGAAGGGGCGTAGCATAATAAAATACAGTGCATACTTTATGAATTATTTAGTTCTTCAATCCTTATAAACCTTTTTTAGATCATACTGAATTATCCGGTATTCTACTGTAGAGTAACATTTAAATTTCTATTCCGTTATTTCATTTTAATTTCCTTTTCTATCAGCCTCGTTTCCATTTCCCTGCCAGAATATAAATTTTTAACTCGCTCGATATTCAAATTAGGTAGAAAGAAGAAAGTATTTAAAGGATGGTTCTGGAGGATCAAATTAGAGCGTGTTCTGCCTGCTTGAAGACCACGTCGCTAATTTTGATACTCTCGATTTGTATTCTGCGGTGCTGAGTTATTCTTATTATTAGGTTTGTTGGGCCGATTTCGGTCAGAACCAGCTTTCGTGCTAGTTATACTATAAAGCCGTTAGGCTATACTTAAAATTAATTAGTTTTAGCCCGAAAACTATGGCTTCTGTAAGCATGAGTTGGTGCCAATTGTTAAACTTTATCTGGATTAATAAAGGGTTCGTTACACCCTTTCCCTGACTCTTTGGTACTTCCGAGACAAAGTGATATCTCACAAATTGTCTTCTTCTCTAATTTTTATGCTACATAAGCAGGCCAGACCCTATAGTTCGATTTTGCATCGATTTTATTTATTTCTGTGTTGTTTTAGTAATAATTTGAACAAATAATTTCAACCGCTATAGTAATATTAATATGTGAGCAAATAATTGCAACAGCCAAAGTGGGAAATTTAGCCACCTGGAAATGGAAACTGCAGAGATTATTAAGCATTTGGGAGAGAGAAACGTAATAAATCAACTATTCCCATGCCAGGTTCGAATCTTGGATTTTCCATTGTCTAGGTAGACGTGCCAACCGCTTACATTACACGAACAGACGCAGAGAGATGTGATAATGACTTGCTTTTTTTCCATTGAAAGGGCTAATGCAGTGAAGCACAAGACTCATTTGTCCTTCAGTAGCGTTTCAGTTTAAGTTCTGGTGTGAGCGGTTTATCATCCATTATATTTAAATCCAGTGGCTACTGTACAGACTTGTTTTTCTGTTCGGAGACAGGAAGCTAACTGATGTGCTGCTACCAAGTTTTATCAAAAGAAATAGAATAATGTTTATTGTTTAAAATGAGTTTTCTATTCTTTATTAAAATGTCATGAATGTTATTATTTTATTTTTTCTGCTTACGTTTTATTTTACTTTTATCCTATAATGATATTCTTAGAAAATGATGAATGTATCTAATTTGCTTATAGGTTATAGTATTCGTATATGTTAAAACTGGGACGTAGATTGATATTGCTGTAGTGGTTAGTGCGTTGAAAGTGACAGATATCTGTGAAAATTTCTGAAGCACTTCCTTTTGTGATATGACAAGTTATCGATATCTAAGAGATATAATAAGAGCTTATGAGATGAGTCATGGAATTTCAGGTTTTCTACATGCAGCCATTAAAAAGATATACCATGACTATATGAATTCTGTCAAAAACCTCGAATTTACTGTGGCCATAGAAGAATTAATGTGAGCCACATAGGTTGGCAAAAATTATTTCCCACGTAAACTGTGAAACACTGGTTCATGATATTTTGCATAATGTTGTGGCAACGCTTTTCATTTGTTTTTAGAATTGTTCCTATAACCAAATGACTCGGTAATAATATTACTGAATTCTTGTTTTGAGAGTACTTTGAAATAGCTTGCAACGTCTCGTGCTCTTAGTGAGCATAAACTAATCAGACTTTAACAGACTGTGTTGTGTAAGGAATTATCCCTAAATACAACAAAGTCCAGAGAATGGGTGTAAAGGACCCTTTATTAACTGAATATATTAACAGATGGCACCAGTTTGTGCTTACAAAGGCCTACACTTTTGCCTTAATTCAAAAGGTAACAAATAATTTAGAACAGACTTAAGTTAACTTAAAGGCTTTTCACAGTTCCTTTAACGCGCGGCCAGGCTTAGACACTTAAAAATCGGCGTAAACAAGCCTAATGGCTGTAAGCACTCAACGCCACAGAAATCTAATCGCTAGTAAATCAAAGATAACAACGTGGCCTACAAATAGGCAGAAACGCTCTCTCTCTCTTTCTCCTCTCTGTAAGTTCACCTTCCCAAAACTATTCCTTAAATACTAACTTCTTTCTACCTCATTAGAATCGCCCGCGCTGTCTCATTTACATTCTGGCAAGAAAGCGTGTGTTGAAAACGAGAGTAATAGGAAAGTTGTTTCAGAATAAAATTAACTGTTAAATAAATCCCCACAAGCCAATATGTTACTCTGCAAATAAAGTGTGGTGATTTATTCACATGTGGAAGTGATTTTTTGAACCGTGCTTATTGTAAGAACTAATGACACTGATTTGTTTTGAAGTGCAAAATGGCATTCTATTTTGGCGTCCGAGATTCGAATTAGAAGATTGCTGTCCCATCGGAGCTTGGAAATAGGATACTTCAGGATAGAAACGAGTAGACCTTTTCATGTGTTTTAAGCAGATGGAAGGTCAATGTTTGGAAAAAACTACATGAAACCTGGATATCAATATGATCTGTACGTATAGATTGGTGAAGGGTTCGTATTGGTGTGTGGTTTATTTAACTAGTAATATTCAAGAAGAAGCTTCGTATGCCTTCAGATGTTATCTCATAAGTCTGCTTTGTGTGCATCCTTTATGAAGGATTACACCCATTCACAATATGCATTCACTCCTTCCTTCAAACTGAAATTGGTCTTGAGCGGAAAATTTATCAAAAAATAAAATTTATAATTTATATTGCCATATTCAAAATAATACACTGAATATTTATTACACTTAAAATAAATCGTTCTCTCATGAAAGGACGACAGAAGGAAAACATTTTATTTTAAGAACACCGAAATGTTTCATAAATACAAATTCGTAAAAACAATAATGGCAATACTTTATATCATCAAATTTAAGCAAGTTTAATTCCTTACAATCAAAAAATGACAGTCATGTATTCAGTTCTTGACTTCGTATCGTTTTTATTTGGCATATCTTGTAATCGAATCACAGTTCTTGAATTCGAAAGTTTGCTGTGCCGGCCTCCTAATTCGCCCAGAATTCCAGCGTCGGAATGGGACGATAGATAAGTTCCAGAAGTTTGCGACATGCCTCTCGCTCTGCATGTGTATCTGTGGTTAGGATTCCTTCGTGCAACTGAACGCATATAAGCTTTCCGTAGTGCAGTCTGAACCTTAAATAAATTTGAATGAGAAAATTTTTAATGTAAAGTTGTGATATAAATAACTTCCTTCCTAATGTAAAGTATTTTATATTAAAATGGAAAGAAATTCAGTTTTCACGAACACCTTATTTAACTTTACTAGATCGAGAAGAAACTGAGCAGGGCTAACCAAATTCTGAAAGTTTACTTGAATCAAATATAGTCTATATGTATTTTTTTAAAGTACTCGCCTCCTGTAGTTATTCAGCCGTCTCAGCATTTGTAGTATTACTGAAAAATGTTTTGGAAGTCTTTTAATTGGAATATATCTAACACCGTTTGCGACCCATGTTTAATTTATTTTAAGAAATAAAAATAGTAGTCTTTGGAAAACAGGATTTCACCTTCCCCCGCCCGAAAAAAGTGGCAGGTTTCTCAAATCTGATAACTGGAATGGATGACAGATCAATGCGACTTCAAGGCTTTCGCCTTAAACGTTTGCGTCTTCAAGCATCACAAAGTGGAGACCAACTGGAACATTTCTAAAATCCGACTACTTCTTCCTGAAGCATAACTAACTCTATAGATGGTCATGCTTCAGGGCACTGTGACTTAAAGAATTTCCGTAGTTAAACAATTTGTACTGGACACCTCTTATTCGTTGAAGTTCTTTATGAAACGTTTCGAAACATCCTAGTAAAAGGCAATTCCTGTGCTGGACAGCTCTTTTTCGTTAAACGTTCTTTATAAAATGTTTCGAATGATCATAGTAAATAGTAGTTCCTGTACTGGACAGCTCTTTTTCATTAAACGTTCTTTATGAAATGTTTCGAATCATCACTGTAAATAGCAGTTGCTGTACTGGACAGCTTTCTTTCGTTAAACTTTTTTTATAAAAAATTTCGAATCATCCTTTATAAAGCTTTTCAAATCATCATAGTAAAAAGCAATTCCTGTACTCTACAGATGTTTTTCATTGACGTTCTTTTATGAAACGTTTAGAATTCGCCATAGTAAAAAAGGTGAATCCTAGCTTTCCTTTGCCTTCCTGTTCTCAGGAAAACTGAAGTCCTTTCCCACAATCCTTAGTTCTTCTGCTCAGTTAGTAATTTGGAATGAGATTCTCGATCTCTGTTCTCATCACAGAGAAACCTCAGATCTAATTGCAGACGATGGTAACGAGACACCGGTGTAAACCAGTAGGGATCTATGCCTTGCCATACTTTGAATGTATTTTGAATGGGACAACTTTGAGATTATTTTAACTCTAAATATTTTCAAAATTTGGTTGGTCTTATCAGATTTCTTTTTGGTCAAATTCATATTAAGAAAATATTGTACTGCTTTACTAAAAAATTCTGACTGTGGTCGGAAACAAGAATGTGCGACATTCAGATCGATGTGTTTATCAAACATGTTTGATGCGTAAAGCCTCTGTGGCTAGTTTTAATTTTCTCGTTATTTTACATTAATTTTCAGGAAGAAAAAAAAAAGTAGAAATTAATTAAAAAGGATTTCAATAATAATAATAATTAAATCAACTAATAACAGAGAAAGTCTAACAGGAAGAGAAACACGCCTGTGTAAAATTTAAAATTACGGTAAAACGTAACCTTACATCGGCATAAATTTAAATCCACTCTAATCGAAGGTTGCTTTTTTGCCTAATTTTAATGTAATAGGTTTACTAATTCCCATTTTTGTATATTTGGTACCACAATTCAGTTCTACATATACCAAAGTGTTAATCAGGGTTGCACCTCTTGTAGTTGAACAATATTTTGATATAAAACGATGCAACAAATTTATTTAAGGGTAAAGTTTTGGTATATAAACTCAAACCCTGTTCAATAATTATAAAAATTTGATATAGAAATATACTTAAAAATGAAGGTGCTTTTTAACAATGTCCTCACACCGAGAAAGTGCAATACAATTATTTAAATGTTCAAAAATCATGGGCTGATTGGAGTCATACAAAATACAGTTTGAGAAATCCACCACTCCAAGAGGTGGTCTCGCAAACAGTCATGTCCGGTCAGACGTCTAAATAGAGCTACCGCTGTCTGTCTTCGAAAACTTGAAATGAAAGTTGTCTCTTCCTCCAGAATCCTCCAACTCTTATCCATAGCACGTTGAATCATATCCTGCTTGAGAATTTTCTTAAGAGTCAGGTTAACAACCAATTTAGTCGTATGAAATGAAAACGGTTGATTAATGCGCTGCATTATGAAAGTTTCTTTCTTAGCCAAAGTATCAGCTTATTCATTTCCCATAATTCCACAGTGAGCTGGAATCCATTGGAAAGAAATTCTGTGTGCTGTTGCTTTAAGCAAAGGCCTACAATCTAAGATTCTTTGGGGATTATTTTGATTATTCAGAATAACCTGAAGCACACTTTTGGAATCTGACAATATGACTGTCTTTACAAAAGAGTGGCTACGAGAGTTGTTGAATAGCCACAGCAATAGCTCCGATTTCACCATCAAAGGCAGTAGGAAGAGCTCCCATTGGTAAGTAGAAACTGAAAAGCTCGTTAAAGATACCTTCTCCAGCACTGTTTAATAATTATAAATACGCAAAATAAAACGAATTTCTTTGAGACTAAATTTTTGTGTCAATTAATAGTCATGTTGAATAATTATAAATACAGAATGCAAGAAGATGTATATGTAACATACAAAAATAAAGATAATAAAAAGTAAAATGGTAGCATTAATTTACAATAGTTTTATAGCTCTCTTTTTTAATTTGATTATTTCTCTTTTCAATTATAAAACTAATAACATGTTTATAATAAATCTTTCTAAATTGCGTCATTTTAAAATTCATCCTTGTTATATGATTCTTATGTAACACTATAATGCATATACTTACACAATGCTTCAACAAATCCTAATATTAAAATTTGGGAACGAAAATTTAAGCTAGCCAACAGAGATAAAGTGAAACCATAATTGAATCAGTCTTACTAACCTTCATACTGGAAACATCTCGTTTTCTTCTATGCTTTTCTATTGCTCCTTCTTCAAATTTATTACAAAATGTAAAAAGGGCCAGTATGAGTATCCAAAAACAGGAGCACTCTTTGCGTCAATTTCACAGTGTTTGCATAAAAAATATTTTGTCTACAATAAAAGAAGTGTTAGAAGGAACCACTGCAACTATCTCCTTATGAATTGTCTTTCATTGTTAACATATAGATAGTCATCAAAAAGGATTTCGTTGCATTAAATTAAGTGATGAAACCATTTTCAATGATGAAACAGATGCTAATAATGAAAGCTGATCATTGAGGAGATAACGACAATTGGGGCTAGTTGAACACATTATATTTTGCTGAGGTGGAAAAAATTGATATGCAGCTAACATGTACACACATAAATCAAAGCAAGCAGTATGCTAATTCTTGAATAGTTAATTTGCTACTTTTTACACTTTTGTAATAAATTTAAAGAAGGAGAGAGTAGCATTAAGCCGGCAGGGCAAAAGCAGTGACGAAGGAAACGAAATGTTTCTAGTATGAAAGTTTGATTAAATACACGATTCAGTTATGGTTTCACTTTATCCCTATTAGTGAACCAAAATTCACTTCACAGATTTCAATACTATTATTGGCTGAAGCGTTATGTAAGTACGTGGATCGTTATCGTTGTAAAAGAAACATATGGCAAAGATTAATTTGAAACGGTGCCCTGTAGACAGATTTACATGTGACGGTTTTAAGAACAGAAAGGAAAAATTATTAAAGGGAAAGTTAAGAAGCTATTGCAGATTAAAGGTAAAGGGAAAGTTAAGAAGCTATTGCAGATTAAAGGTAGTATTTTATCTTAAAACGGATACAACGCATTCTGTTGAAGAAAAATTAATGAAGCATGAAAATGCTATTACCTTATAATTTTGAAAATGTTAGAAAAGGGGATAAGGATTGATGACCTTACTTAAGAAAGTCAAATTTTACCACTGTGAAAGGCTTAAATTTTTCACAATGCTTTCAAAATCTAACATCTTAGCGCTTTCGCTTTTCATTACAATCCTGCTCTACAAATTGCATTACGCTCGTTTTCTCTTTGCTCCGCTATTGATTTGCTTGCAAACAAGACTTTTGTTGCTCCGCCCATCTTTTTTATTTAATTTTAAGTTCTTCGTGAAGGTACTTCAGTATTTCTCTTCCAGTTAACCAGTCCTGTTTTAAATTACTCGTAAGTTCATTCCAGTTCTTAAGCCATCTACTGAGAACAATTTTTTATTGAAAAAATAATTTGTATAGATGTTTAAAGTATCAACACACAAAATTCTTAAATTTGAGTAAATACGTACAAAATTACAGACAACTAATATTTGACAAACATTTCTTGGTGTAATCGAATTTTTAGCTGAACTACATTTTACTTAAATATTTTCGTTAATTGGTTATTTAAAACTCATATAATTTTCAAATCTATTTATAAACTAAATTAAATCTGGAGAAATACTTACGTCATTATTCATAAAACAATAAAGAACTGAGACGAATAAGCCCTGCAAGAGAAAAAGATAATTTGACAATGACATCTGAATTCGTTCTCCAATATCACTTTATTATAGACAGTTTTATGAAATTAATAAAGTCTATGAAAGTCATTTTCTTTCATCCATTGTAGAGGGGTTTGAAAAATATATCTGGCACTTATGTTTGCGTAAAAAATTACGCTACTTTAAAACTGAATCAAATCAATCTTATTATTGTCGAAATAAAAGGCCGAAAAAAAGATAAGTTTTGACATTTTGAAAGGTATATTGATTTGAAAAACTGCCGAAAATGCGCTCTATTTCCGTGAAAATTCGTAGTAATAAAGCAAATAGAAATTTCTTCTTCTAGCTGACAAAATTCATTGAAAAGGTTTCAGAAATGTTTTGAATTTTTGAGAAATTATGCGATTTGGGGCAAATAATAAAAATAAAGTTTTATTCTCGCAGCTGCTTAAAGAAAGATTAAATTCGAAAAATATCTAATACAATTTCGCTAACATTTGATCTTGAAAGGGAGATATTTTGATACGACAGACTCGTTTAGATTGTCGTATCTTGTTGTTTAGATCTAACACCAATGTTTGTTACTGTAGTAATTGTGAAGGGACCGCTTCGTAACTATGTAATATCCTAACTAAATTAGAGATTCTTGAAATCTAGAATATTGAAGAATTATGTAGCGACTATTCGCTGAGTTCTTGTAGCGTAAGTAACAACTTCGGAGAAGGGCTAAGTTACCACCATTCATTCCAACTCAAAATGAATTAGCAGATGGCCTCTCCCGGGCATACAAGAAGCCTCCACCTGGGATTGAACTCAAAATAGGAAATATAAAACTAATCTGATACTAAATAAAAATTAAGCAGTTGAAGCTGCACAGAATCAAACTCTTGCAGTTGGCCTTAATTAAGGATAACTAGAGTAGGCTGCAGGCACGTATTAAGTATGGCCGTAGAATAGCAAGATTAAACTAATAGTGGCAACGTGGCCGAAAGCAGAACACGCTCTCCCACTGACGTAACCCCGACTTCAGCTTAAATACCAGCTTCAGATCGTTTCTACCTTATTTGCCTTCAGGGAAACGTAGGTGAGAAACTAGAAACTGAGGGAAAGACTTGCTCCGAAATAAAAATAATTGTATTAGAAAAATAAAGTAAAACCCTACAACTATGCCCTGTTAGAAAAATGTTGATACCTTTATGCATGTCGGCAATTACTCAAAAAGCTAGGGAATCTTCACAAGGGCACTCTCGTATAAAAATTCTTCATCTTTATGAAGATCAGCTTCTAATTTGCAACAAGCAACCTTCGTAAAAGGCGGCTTACTGGAAGGCATTTTACACCATAAGGACATCCGATTCTATTAACGTTCAGCAATCGCCCTAAAGCACGGATAAACTAAGATTACTATACTGCAAGGTTTCGTTTTCTCGACCAAAGTCGACTAGTGTGTAGATGTCGGCATCTTTAACTCCTTAGCTTGCCCATATAGATAACATACGTCACTGTCTCCAGCGTCATAAAGAGAAAGGTTTGACCTTTAAAAAGCATAACCTTGTCTGTCTGCTGATCTTGGGATAAACTTCTTTCTACTGTGATGATGGGTTTTTCGCAGCAGATGTTTCATTCTGCTAAAGAGATCATAGTCATGCAGATTCATATCCGGCTATTATTCCAGTATCGCTCATGGCATAGTCGCAGCAGATTCATCGCAGTACTCTCTTTATGCATTGGGATAGAAGATGATAATATTCGTCTTGAACAAGTGTCATCGCCTTCTCATGAGTGCTGGATTCAGATGATTTCTCAAATAATTCATTTAATAATTATAATTTAATATTTAAGAGTGTTTTTTTAACAATTTTAGATTCTGAGTTTTTTTAACAAAACCACTATGTTAGTTTTTATCGTGTTTAACCTCCTACCAAGGGTGTTTTGGGTTCAAATATTTGATAATGAGTTAGTTCTCAGTGAATAAGCACGAACTGCAGTTCTGACAATACATTTTTAGTGAAGATATTTATCTGTCTGAGTGTATGTTTGGGATGATTTTTATGTCCACGATAATTTTTATATGAAACTTCCAAAAATTTTTGTGTCCCTTTTTTAAGCATTCTGCATTCATATAAAGAGATGTATTCAATTTTTGAGTAAGGCTGGGCACCCGAAAGTGGTCCTTTACTTGAAGCCCATAACAAATTTTAATGAAAACCTATATTAAATTATAATCTAGAACATTTCAATTTTGGTAAAAGTCTTTTATGTCAATGGGAACAGCATATTAGATTCTGGATAAAACTGCTAAAATTAGTTAAATATGTAAAATAAAGGAGTAAACATTTAATTATGTTGTAATTATTAATTTAATTATATTATATTATATATTTAGAAAAACCGTTTTTTACAGATCCGTAATAAAATGTAATCCAGAGTTTCCTAATACAGACCTTTCTGTTTACTGGCACAACAAATTAGGTTTTGTTTCCAAACGATCAACTGTAAGTGATTCTTTAATTAAAGCTCGTTGCTACTCAAGATATGGAATTGGCGGGACATTATGTGCTGGCCACATCAGATTTTTATATTTTAATTTGCTTTTAAAAAAAGCAACCCCATTATACTATTTTCGTTAAGAATAAACTACTCTTTATTGAAAAATATATGACATGTTTCAATTTACTTTACTATTTTCTGTCTGCCTCCTTTTTTGTATTTATATATTTATTTTATTTATAATATGAAACGCAAAGTAGTGAACTCTTCTTTTTCGGTTTCTTTGAATTTTAGTTAAATGGTGTCTTTTTTAAACTTTAAATTTTGCAAATCAAATGCAAAATAAAATATTAAAATAATCATAAATAATTCCTAAGACAAGTG
This sequence comes from Stegodyphus mimosarum, assembly GCA_000611955.2. Lineage (NCBI taxonomy): Eukaryota > Metazoa > Arthropoda > Arachnida > Araneae > Eresidae > Stegodyphus > Stegodyphus mimosarum. The sequence goes on along the minus strand of KK115298.1, from coordinate 76,077 downwards.
CAAAATATATATTTAATATACGATTAATTTTATTTTGGGAATTTAGAATAAACAAACCGCATTTTCAAATTTAAAAGATAAAATGCGGACGGGTTCGAGCTCATCTCTTTCCTACTAGAGTTAAATGACATATATCTGCGTTATCATGATACTTTATGTGAGCCATAAATAAGAATTTTCAAACATACGCTTTTTTGAAAATATGACTGGTTTCATGTAGTTGTATATATGAGCAAAATTATTTTATATTTACATTAATAATATCTAACATTTATATGCCGCCCAACCGGTTTAGTGGTTAGCGTTGCTCACTGCCGTGCCGAAGACCTCAGGTTCGAATCCCGCAGAAGGCATGGATGTTTGTAAGTGTATAGTGCCGGTGCGGTATGGCGTCGCTTTAAATATGCGGCGAGCCGAAAGTCCTCTCATGTGGTTTGGTGGAAGGGGAAAGAAGTGGGAGACCCTCGGATCCGTCCCCCCCCGGGGGGTCTCCATCAAAATTGGGGGCGGAACTGAGCCAAATCGCACTGTCAACCTGTTAGGTGCTCAAAGCTGATGCCAACGACAGGCGTAATCTAGCGCTCCTTGACACGAGAATTCTCGTGGGCTTGGGCTGACTGTGTCAGACAAGTGAGCATGAGCAGCAACAACAATATTTTTATTTTTAACGAAATTTAGATGCCTATTCCAGCTAGGGCGAAACAGACACCTAAACATGGTGACTAAGTTTTTATTCTATTTTATTTATTTATTTATAACTGCATTTTTTCATTTGTTTTATTTTTAAGGAACCTATCGCACAGGTAACTTAATTATGAAAACTTAGATCACTGCTTTGATACATTTCGTATAAAGTAAAAACTTTCTTGTGTTTGAAAAAGTACGGAACACAAAGCATAAAAAATATGGCGCTTAGAAACAACGATTATCAGCCGAGAGACTAATGTCGTAAAACTGCTGTCGTTTCATTAGTTCCATCATCTAAGAAGCCAGGCGTTGTTTGACATACAGAACAATTTCCAATTCCTTGAATCCAATTTATTGGCGCCCAAGAAAAGTACTTAACAGAATCCTACATTCTTCTCAAGTTAGTACACGAATTTATTGTGCAAGAAATCGGATCAGGTACGTGACCTTATGCTTGCCTTTAAATAAGTTCATTTATTACTGTTCATTCTTCTTTTAGTCAATTTGTCCTTAAAAAATTTATCATTGTCTTCAGTAAGTCCATTTCATGTTATAAATATAAATTTAAGGTTATTATTGTTATTATTATTTTATTACATTTTATTGCAGATTTTGTTTTCGGTTTCTCTCTCGTTTCAAAACATTATTTTGAGAATTGCGATAAACTCTGTGTTTAAAAAAATTGGGTTGCGATAATACAAATTTTGAAAGCACTAAATTAGCTAAAATTTTACCTGTGATGATTTTATGAAGGCATTCACAATCATGTAAGCTTCTTCTAGTTTACCATTATCTTTAGGATTAATGCAGAACAGCAAATGTGGTATTCCAAGAAGTGGGAACAGCAGAGCAGTAGCCTTGATAGCTTTCCTATGGGAAAAAAGCATTAAAATTACTGTATCATTAAAATTATGTAAAACCCGAATATGTAAAATATTTGTGTAGAGTCATTAGGGTTTTTGAAGTAGTAAACACGAAAAATGAGCAATGCCTTTGCCGAGACTCGAACTTGGACTTCTCGAATACCCGCCGAGTATGCTACCATTGTACTACGAAGGCATGCAAAAAGGAGGGAGAAAATGCTATATATAATTTCCCTTTTAAAGGGCGCCTGGGAATTACGGGACCCAATGGTCAAATTCTCGTGGTGAAGAATCATAATCCACCAACTTTTAGTTCGGGCTCAACCGTAAAGTCACTAGGTCAACCGTAGTACGTGGACGGCCAAATTTAAGATTTAAGGGCGGCGAAATAATTATCAAACATGTTATATTTCTGTGAAAAAAGGGCGGCCAATTTTAATTTTCAGGCGGGCGGCAGACGATCTAGGATCGGCGCTGCCTAAGTGGCTGCCTTTATATTTAAGTTCATTTAAAAAAGGCTAAGTGCATATATGTGTATATATATATATAGGGGGTTCCTGGGCTACTTGAGTAATAAAAGTTAGTATCGACGCTCAGTACAGAGCTTTGTAGGAAGTCAGTATCACTTGTTATTACAAGTAATCAGGATGTGGGACTATACTAATAAATTTACTAGATGATATAAAGCATAGACTTATTACAACATAGGCTACAGTACAGTAACATGTGCAATAATTTTGCCAGAAGATAGGAAACATACATAAAAAAATATAATACTGCTGGACACTACTCTATAAAGCACGAACAAACACTTGACATAGAATGACAAAACTGTGCACTAAACAAATATGTAAAGTAAGGGCCTGCTATATTAACAATAAGTTAATCTATAATGATAATGTAAACTCTAGTTATGTATAATAACTAATGTACTCAATAAGTATATGTGTACATGACACATTAGTAATAAGTTTACATAAAATAATAATGTTAAACATGAATATACACTTGAACTGTTAAAATATAGAAAAAACATACTTAACATAATGAATAAAATAATATGCAGTGATAAAGTGATTCTTATAATCCATTTTGATGCTGTATGATGATTAGCGGTTTGATCATGAAGATCTAGACTAGTGCAAGAAGTGTGTGGCTTTGTGAATATAGCGCAAGAAAACTTCTTTTGTTTGTTGATGGATGTATTATTCTCAACACTGTTTGCATGAAATTTACTATTACTTGTGAAATTAATGGAAGATCTTGGAACTTTCCTGCGTATCAATTACAAATAGGTTTTTTTTTTAATATTGGTTATCTATTCGATCATGAGGCTCTAGTTTAGTGCATGAAGTATGGGGCCTTTGCTTGTGAGTACAGAGCAGGGAAACTTCTTCTGTTTGTTGACGGATGTATGTTTCTTAACACATTGTGTACTGGTAAGTTTGCTTGTAATTTACTTTTACTCATGAAATTGACAGAAAATCTTGGAACTTTTCCTATGTATCACTCACGATTCGAAGGATTTTCCCTTGTTGATATTTGAGTCCATCTTTCTGACTGTAAAATGTATCTAAATTGTTAATAGATTAGGTGAACTCAAAGTACACAGACAGCTAACTTTGGACAACCTGATTGCGTTGTCATCCCACTTAATATTATTTGGAGTTCTATGTACAGGCGCGTCCACGTGAACTCAGGAAGACGAATGCTTCGTATGAATGGAGAAAAGATGAGTCTTACCTTAAAAGAACGGCGACGCGAATGCCTGTTTCTATGGAGAATGTTTATGAGCTAATAGTAGTTGTGTTTCTCGCAAACTATATTTGATATAACCAATTCCTTTTTGCTTTATTTTCGGAGTACGAATTATTTATTTCATTTTATTTACTCTGATATTATTTTATTCTCTTTTCTTAATAAAAAGTAAGCGCATATGTTTTGGAAATAAACAAAAGCCTCTGTTTCCCCTGTGAAACTTCCTGGTGCCGAACTTCCATCTCGGACATATTTTTGTTTTCTAAATTATTTTTAAATTATTTTTATATTCCCTTGTTTTTTTTCACAGAAATATTTTCCTCTCCATATGGAGCTTTTGGAAGAGAAATTGGACGACGTGATGTTGGAGTTGACTGGATTCCTCTGCTTTCATTTTCTTTTTTTTACTTTATTTATTCTTGGTTTTTCTCTTGTAGTGATTTACTTTAATTTTCTTTTAATATCTACAAAATTCTAATTCTATATTTATAGGATTTTTTAAAATTTATTTATATGAATTTCATTTTCTGGTCTTTGTGAAAAATTGGCTCTAAATTTCTTTCTTCGTGTGCATATATATATTATTACGATTTTGCATATATATATATATATATATAACTAATTTTATTGAAATTACATGTAAAATTGTAGTAACTCTCGTAAAATGTAACATGAAAGTCTTCAAGACAGTGAAGCTTGGACAGAAAAAATAAAGTTATAGAGGCAAGTTCATTTAATAGGGAGGTAAATGGCTGTCTCGCCAAAATGGTGAGATAGGGCCAAGCTATTTAGTTGACGACTAATATTTTGTCGCCAAATATAGCGAGAGATCACTAAATATCACTAGACGTATTGACCACTTTAACTGTAACGTTATGTAATTGTAACTGTGTATGCCTTCCAGCAATTTCAAGAAATAAAAGGTACTGGAAATTTCATAACGTTCGGGAAAACTATATAAGATCGGAGAGAGCATCAGTTCTCAGTTTTAGTTCAGTGTTTTGAGAGATCTCCATGAGAGCTTCGCTCTT
>KK115298.1:27799-71720 GCA_000611955.2 Stegodyphus mimosarum | reverse complement strand
ATGCACTTCCGATGATGTCAATGGCATTCAAAGCCACCTCTGGCACCAAAATTTGTTCCGTGCATATGCGTTCATAATAGACTGAATGCACGCAGACCCAATGATAACTTGATAAAATTAATTTTTCCAAAAGGCGAAGCTGCATAAAAACTACACTTCACTCGACCCTCTCTATAGCTATCCACAGATGGAAAGAATCCTGGTAAATGTTCAAGACTAAATTCTCTGCAGTAGTTCTTTTTCACTGGCGAAGCTTCACTATACAAGATTGAAACTTTTTGTAAAAGCAATCCTGAATCTCTTGCGAGCATCAGAAAGAACAACCAATGAAGTGATAACTTCAAACTATTAAAAAACGTTAAACACTAGCAAAGTGTATCGGAAAGTGATGGAGGAACAATTGACACAGCTGGTGAAAGACTTGCATTCCAAGAAAAGCAAGACTGCATTCCAAGAAAAAATAGAAGCTGGCCAATAAACGATGATGCTCCATGAAGTCCATTAAAGAAGAGTTGAGAGTTGCCAAGAAAATATTGAAACAGATTCAGAGGAATTGAAAAGAGAAACTACTGCCATAATAGAAAACAAATTCGAAGCTATAGAAAGCAGAATAGATATGGTTGAAAATAAAGTTGAAGAAATCGAAGAAGGAGGTACTAATTTATGACAGGATTTCTGCTGTTGCCTTGTAGTTTCTTTGTTTGTATCAATCTCACATATCTGATGATCTTTTTTAATAGATTTTTCTTTGAGTCTACATCTGGCAATGGGATTAGCATCTTTAAGAGTGACGGGGATTGGGAAGCAATTCTGATGGCTCTAAATTCCTACCTATATCGTCTCGACCCTCTCTATAGCTATCCACGTTCGATGAAAAGAATTCCTGGTAAATGTTCAAAACTCAGTTCTCTATAGTTGCAAAAGCAAATGGATTGAACTCCGAAACTAAGGCCTGCCATCTCAATGAGAGCTGAAGTAGCGGATATCCTTTAAATTCTGCCCGAGACCCAGAGGCTAGACTTCGAAGCTATATCAGGCGCGTTGAAGTTGCACTTTGGCGACAAGTGTATAAAAGACTATATCGGGCTTCGGGTGAAATCTGGCCCAAATATTTATGGAGATAGAGCCAGATAGTTAACGCTCGTAATTCTCAGAAATTCTCTAGGGAAGAAAATCAATTTATTCGTATTATTTTCCGTTTTCGTGGGACACCGTACAACAAGCAATTCAAATTTTCTTCCGCTAACAGAGACGTTCCATTTATATAGTTCCATATTTACAGTTTTAAATATCATAAATTCTTGTTTTGGAATTCGATATTGGTGAAATTTGGCGATCTAAATTTCACAGCGATGGCAATATCATCTGCTTTGCAGATGAAAATGGCAGATCGAAAGCTTTGCCACGTTTAACTTATGGAGTTAAGTATAAAGTTTGTGAATCACGGCTCCCAAAAGCTCCATGATTGGCACTAATAATTTAATGTTATTAAGCATGTTTCCTGAAGCCGTGCTAGTCATCCGAAAATATTTTTGCAGTCTTTATAGAATTAACTACTGCAGAAGCTTGCATGATCCAGGAAAAAAACTTAACTGGTCCGTAGCCCAGTTACTTACTTTAGTGGCTTCACCAGGTCTTTCCCAGATTTGGGAAGCAGGAAAATTCATACCAATTTAAATGTATGCCCAAAATAGAAGTTTGAAATAGCCTTTTTAAATGACTGATGTTTTTCCCCTGGATAGTGATTGTCATAATAATTTTCGCTGTAAAAGCAAGTTCTCAATCGAAGTTTTTATATGGGTAATGAAGTTATTGTTCGAAGGCATATTTTTTGGAGAAAATAGATTTCTAGATAATTTGGAAATGTGACTTAATTAAGAAAAAAGAAGAAAAACATTAAATTTAAGCATAAAATTAGGCAAGCAACCACGTTCTGTTTGGTAAATATTTTAACCAAGACTCTATCGATTTAGAGGGCAGCAGATACAGGCTCCTTGTCTTTATACCAAAAGCAAACGAGTAAAACGAATAAGAACGTAGCATTATCTGACCACAGAAATAGTAAGGAAACTTGAAAAAATTAAGTTAATAGTATTTTAAAAACATTAGGAAGAACTGAAGAAGGGATGAGGAAAAAAAAGGTTTTGAATTCTATAAATTTCAGAAGCATAGAACGATTCAATCCGCCACTTAATTACTAATAACATAAATTTTAATAATAAATCATCTGATTTGAACTTTAACCAAAACGAAAGGAAGACCTTACGTGAAATTAATTATAATCCTGACATTATTATTGCCAAAGCTGATAAAAGTAGACAGAACGTTCTTATGGGTAAACAACATGCATACACTGATGGCATTACTAAACTGACAAATGAAGGCCCCATATTGCTTGATCCCTAAGGAAAGGAGCTTTCAACTTCTGGCTTCACGAAAGTTAAAACAACAGTTAAATGTTCTCATATACTCCCAACTCAGTTTAAAAAAATCACTCATTTATAACTGTGTTCGGTTTTATGCATAAAAGTATTTTATCTCTTGAGTTGTTGCAGAACGGAAGGATTATTTATAACGAAATCATTGAAGCAAAGCAAAAAACTCCATCTTTAAAGAAAGCTATAAGGAAATATGAAATAGCTAAGATGTTAGAATTTCGAAAGTGTTGGGAAGAACTGGATCGGAATTAATGTCTTTGACTAAGTTTTGTTTTGGTTCTGCGAAAATCATTCCCAAAGCTTTGGAAATCCAAAGCCCTGAATATTTCATGGAGTGAGCTGTAGCTGAAAAGACGATACTGTTCACTAGTCTAAAGCACTTCCGATAAAATAATATCTACATCAACTAATGTTGTTTTGTTGGACTCAGAATGGCTATTTGAAACTGAAACAGGATTTTTACGGCTATATTCGTGCAATGTACCTTTCCTTGAGATGATGTATGACAATATACTTTGACATCATCATTTTTAATTTTGATCTTCTAGTTTTATAAGAGATGAACCAATGTTTACCTTCTCCCACATGTGCTGACAGAGGGCTGTGTATGAGGCCAAGGACAATACTTTCTTTGCGTGAGACCATCATAGAGAGCACACCTCACTTGAGTAGTATCAGCAGTCAAATGGGCATGCTGCTTCGTCACCAAAACTCGGATGATGTCCACAAGAAATATACTGTTGATCTAGAAAATAGTACACGAAGGATATAAGTTAAAATTTTTAAAATTAAAAGCTGCTACGATCTATGCTCTCTTAGAGTTAGGTCAAACAATGAAACACTTATCGCATATTGATTCATGAGGATTATTATTTTTATATAGGAAATATGGAAAGAAGGAAAAGAATTCATGAAACTTATTCTTATATACATACCAGAAACTAATGTCTTAAGAAAACATATGAAATATTTAAAAGAGAAATATTTATAAAAACAATTGAAATCTGTCATTTTGATTGTTTGGTAAAATTACTGTTGATGCTCAAACTACCAATCGACCGTTCGATTGCCAGAGCAGTGTCATGACTTCCTTTCCTGGTAAACTCCAATAATTGTCAATCTAGGTCGGAACACGGGTCTTGTAATAAGAACATTAAACAGAATTTTTCTGAATATTTAGTTACTTTCAAATGATTAAAACTTCCTGTTTTGAAACTTTTTTCATACAATTTCGCATTTTGAAAAAAAGAAAGCATAATTATAAAAGACATAAAAAAGCACATTTAGCATTTAAAAATTAATTTTTTTCATTCGCCAAAGTTTTTACTCCTCAATCTATTACACAAGTACCTCAGAGCACAATTTTTACATGATTTTCACATTTTCTTGGCAGATTTTTCTCGTTTTGCCTCTTTTGTGTTTGGAAGAATGATGACAAGTCCTATTTCAAGATGAGTATAGGGACTATGTTTTTTATAGCATCTATGTTTTTTCTTGATGTTTTAAGTAACTATTTAACTTCAGGTTTTCACGCTTTCATGATTTCTGCTTAATTTAATTTTAAAAGTTTCTATCGTATACTGAAAAGAAAATGAGGCCTATATTTTTTGTAATTTTTGGTTCAATAGATTTGTAATTAATGCACAACAAGTCAAAAAAGCATTGGAGCATAACAAACTTTGAAACATTTTTTGAGAGAAAAATTAAATATTCTTTCAACTTGAGCGAAATACTTTTCTTATATGCCCTGTCATAGGGATAAAAAAAATAAAACAAATCTTAAAATTAACTAAAAATAATGCTCAATAAGTATTAACGTATATATTTCCTGTGTACTAATGAGGAAGTAGTAGTAAAAACATTGGGGCATACAAATATAGTTTGCGGAAAAGAAAAAAAATGCTTCATAAAACTCTAAAAAAGTGTTTTTAATAACGGCTGGGTCTCTTATTACGATTTCTCTGAGGCATGGATTCCACATAGATTTTGGCAAAAATTTGCTCCTATTTTTTCCCATTCTGTGGTGTTTTTCTCTAAGTTTATTTCAACTGGAAATTTTAAGTTTATTAATTTTGTTTTGAAAATTATCCCTAATATGCTAGTATGCTAATATCCCTAATTTGCAAATTATCCCTAATACGAGGTCCAGACTCTGCGTAGGTGCTTTCGTTGCATGTGGATAGTTATATAAAGTCTACAAATGCAAGTATAAGCATTGTTGTACTTTGAATTATTGTTCTGATAAAGTTAATAATGAAAACATATGCCTCTTTCTAGAATAATTCGCTTCAAGTTTTATTTTAAAGTATTTAAATGCATGAATTTATACATTTTGCTATGTAGATGCCAGGGCCAAAATATAGTTGCCAAAGCCAAAATATAGATGCCAAATATATACATTTGCCTATAGCAAAATGTAGACGCCATATATCAGAAGTAAAATGTAGATTTCCAATACTGGAGTACTTTCCAATACTAATTTTGCAGTCGTTGACCATCTGGCTACCTCCACTACCTGTTACAGAGAGAGTAAGATTTCTTACTTGTAGTTTTGGGTTTCCGCCTTACCATTTGCTTTCCATCACTCCCCGAAGCCCGAATTCTTCTTCATCTTCGTCGACTCCATTGAATTTACATTCATATACTACATGTATAAATGAATTTTTAAAAAAATAGACTTTTTATTGTAGGAATTAGCGAACTGTAATCATGCCCATTCTATCCGCTTTGTACAAAAGTGTTTTCTTCTAGTTATTCGAGCAAGAAAGTTATAGTTCTTTAAAAAAATTTCTAACAGTTTCTTCATTAACATATTTTTCTAAAATTTCCCTTGGCAGCTAAAGTCTGTTTCTCTTCTCAACGACGTTGATTTTATCAACAGCAGCGTTAAGTTTTCCGAGATATTAGCCCTCAAACTTCATGTATAACTGAAGCAATTTTTAGAAAATGTAAGCAACTCACACACGTAATATTTCTACAAAACGAGAAAGTTTTTAGAAAAGTTTAAGATACTTACCAGAAGAGCTGCTAACATAGGGCCTGTAATTACCCAAATGTATGGAAGATCCCCGTATCCGGACCAACAAGGTGTGTTGTGATACATGAACATGATGAAGCACCAACTTCCAATAGAAACAGCTGGCATACCTATAAAACATCAGAAAAAATTTTAATTAATGTTGCAAAATAGAGAACAAACTTCTCTGATTACTTAGAAAGTTAATTTGTTTAAAGATTAAAATGGAATAGGTATTTATATCACATCGGTGCTTGTAATCTATTACTTTAGTTCTTCTGAAATATGAAACTGATTAAAAGGTACTATAAATGATAAACCTCTGAATGCCTAAACCTGAAGCTGAGTTTTGCTTATTTTTAAAGCAGTTTGATATTTAGAAAACTAAATAATATTTATTACATTAAATGATGGCTATTTGTAATGATCAGTCTAATATTAAATACTTAGATTTCTGAGTTGTGATGATTATTAGGAAAGTGCTTTAGACTTTTTATATCTTTATTTTTTATTTATCTTGAAATTAAAATTATTATTGTAGTCAAGTAGTATCGGGAATAATTCATTTAAAGTAAGCACAAGGCAAGAAATCCCTTGCAAAATTTCTTCAGAAGTTTTTATATTTTTTATCGATCACTGTAAAAAATCCATATTTCATTGCCTTTCATCGTTGGAAAAATAATTCGTTTTGAATAGATCTAGGATTCTTGCCTTCAAAAACTTTCAGAGCGTCAAATGTAATTGGGCAAAGTCAATTGTCAACTGAAAATTGGCAGAGTAAGAAAACCTACAGAAAGTGTGATAACTGTCTGCACACGATATCTGCAAAAACTTTTGATTTTCTGGCTATCCTTGCTGAATTGTTAAAAACTAGGGTCTTGTTTATGTGACCGAACCTCTACTATTATAACATTTTTCAGATTGCCAGGGCTGTTTCCTTTGCTCATGGTACTATTTGAATGGGCTTTAAATCATAGACATGACAACAACAACAACATGAAGCGCGGTCTCATGGACCATCCCCTTCAATCTTATGAGCAATAAGTCAAATCATGTCAGAGATTTCGTACTTATCATTCATCTTTTAATTACTAGGTATATTAATGAAACTGTTGCTATATGATTTGGATTCTGTGAAGGGATTTTGAAACGTCTTGAGGTACTTAAGTTATGGCGAAGGGTCGTTTCTCCAGTTCCAAAAAACGTTAAATTGTTTCATGTAAAATAGTTACGTGTTCAAGTGTCCCGAGAGATGCTTCCTCTACGTTATTCATTCTTAAAAGGCATTATTACAAGAGATATAAAAATGGATTTACGTATCTGATATAAAAAAAGTTCAGCAATACGTATAGAGAATGGCTCTTGAAAAATGAAGCAAGACCGAAAAGATCACGTCAGAATCGATGCCAAATCCCTGTTTTCTTCGATTATCAAAGAGTCATGTGTATGAATTTCTACCAACTGGTCAGCCAGCCTGTTAACAAAGAACATACATTTCTTTTTCGCAAATGGCCAGGCACTTGAATCTCAAGCATTTGTCTAAATGAATTCTTCTGTCATTTAGCCGTCTCATCGCCGAAAGCTTTGCCCAAGGTGCACCGCAGGGATAGACAAATATAACGCCTCCTACAAATAGCAGAGGACATGTAGAAACACACGCAAAGAAGCCTTAGGTGGGATTCGAACTCGCATCCTGAAGATCGGAATAGCAGTCAGCTAATAAAGAGAGTAAACTTTAGAAGTTTATGGCATGTACATGAAATAATTCGAAGAAAACGACCTGAATTGTGACGAGAGATCTCACCATTTTTGCCCCACGATTATATACTTACTCATAATATTCTTATTGTTCCTGATTTTGTGATCAAACATTCAGTGAATCCTCCCCCAGCGTCCATATGGAGCTTTCACACGAGGGTTTTGAGGTTTCAAATGGCAAAAGGCGATCTTCATTGTTAGGCAACCAGACTTTGATAGTCACAGACACCGCGTTTTGTCTAAATGTTTTAACTGTTGAACATTATGCCAATCTTGTATAAGAATGGGTATAGGGAAGCAAAGACAAACTGACATTATGTCGATCACTTCGCTGAGCCAGCTGCACATTCATCATTACTTAACCTTTCCTGTTTGGCTAAGACTTAAACACTATTCCACAAGTGTACACGGAGTTAATGACTGTCCAGCCTTAGAACTATGCCAATAATGACGTGTTTACCAACGTATGAATGGTCCCTATTCACCGGATGATGCCACGATGTCAGTTTTCTTATTTCCACGAATTACAATTGACGCTTTGAAGTCACCCTTTTAAATCTATTGATGCAATAAAAGAAAATTGCTTGCGAGTCTTGAATGGGTTTCGCGAAAATGACTGTAAATCCTGTTTCGAGAGTGGAAAGAAATGCTAGTAATGACGCATTTTAGTCGTAAGGTGTACTTTGAAGGATGCGGTAAGCATATTGACGAATTAATATTGTGTTTTACAAAAACACTCCCAGTTCATTTTTATCATTGTATTATTTAAAAAATCCATTGAAAATAATGAAATAATTTCAGACTGAATATGTGCTAAAAATATCTATCAAAAAAAGTTATATATACAAGAAAAAAGTTAAGTTTTTGCCAAATAAAAAATAATTGTCACAAATTTAAGGGTAAAGAAATATGACATACGAGTCTCATTGAAAATATTTTTTTCACAGCTCATATAATAGCTCTTGTGACGTAATTAAATTAAATAGTTAATAAAATATCTTACCCCATCCTATGCAGTAATAAAGTTTAAAGGGAGCATCCTGCTTGAATATGTGGACCGTCACACGACTATGGAGTAGTAAACCTTCCACAAACATCCAGTTAATACTTGCCATTCCAGAATACATTTGCAGGATCAAAACACCTTTACAAAGCCATTCCTACAGAGAAAATTCAAATCATTCTAATTTCTCATTTACAAATGTTAACTATCCATCATATTAATCATAAAAATATGGACTGGTAAGTTAGCTATTTGTAGTAAAAGCAACTTATTATATTGTTGTAAATTTGTTTGGTAAATATTTGTATTTGTTTGATTGTATTTTGGTTTGCTCGCTGGGACAGTGGTAGTGACATAAACTGCTGAGATGGCGCCCAACCCAAGTATGTTTCCTGTATTTGCGCAGAACTGGCTACCAATCCAGCAGATGTCAACCACTATCTGCCAGGTCACAGCTCTGAGGCTAGGTTGAAAAATCAAGTGGGATTTATTAAGTAAACATTGATTAAACCACATACGCAGATTAAATCCTGAATGAGGCGTAAATGACCCAATGAAATGTGCGAATACTAATAATAATACTAATAATCATAAACCAAATAATAAAAGCATGAGTCGTGCATTTATGTGAAAGTTTTGATTTAATAAAAAAGTTTGTTTTAAAACCTTTTTAAGAACCTGTACTTCTTTTCAGATGAAGTGATAATTCGCTCTAAGACTGTTAGGGTTTGATACTAGTTTATGCTACCCAAGCAAGTTAAACAGTACAAGGAATTTAGCTTCGAGTATTTTCGTACACTAGGCATAATGCATAGGTTACCATGTAATACAAATATTACATAGGCCCATATAATATTCAAGATACATAAATACTGTTATTAGTAGTTGCAAATACAAATGCTAATTACAAATGCAGAAAATGAGAATTTTGGGGCACTAAACAAATTTTCTGGCACAGTCATCTATTATAGCATCTATCCAGCAATTTTGTTATGTTTTAGGTTCGAAACCATTGCCATGCTAGGCTGCTCGAGCTCGATGTTTGCTAAATGCGGGCAAGAGAAAACAAAGTGGTCTGGATGATCCGAAGTTATTATTCTATATGTGGTCAAAGCGTCTGAGATTATCAGGAAAAGTCCATGTCCCGTTATAAACTGTAACAGATAATTGCTCATTGAATGCGGTTCCACTGACGCTTCGGGAAGAAATTTATCCTAATCTCCTGCCGTGTTCCTGGTTACCTTGACCTTGCCATTTAGAGATAAATTTTAGAAGAGTCTGCCTCTTCAGGAATGCTTTCAGTTTTAATACTGGAATTTTTCTTAGTGGAGTTCATAGCTACTTTAGCAGCAGCGTCCGCTAATTCATTGCCTGTAATTCCCATGTGAGCAGGAATCCAAATCAGAATCAGTCTTTGTAAGACTGGCATTTGTAACAGGACGCTGCGATTGCTGTGTACTATTGGATTCCTAGTGCCAATTCCGGCTTTGCATTTTATGCCATTGAAAAAGGCATTCACAAAACTCTATTATGTTTTTATTTTGAAGCCATAATACATTTTATTTTGACACTGTACCAAATTGTCGCCGCTCTGATCGGCATCGTAGTTAGCGATGCTGGCAGCCTTATCATGGGGTCCGGGCTGAAATCCCGAAGAAGACATTGATGTTTGTAAGTCTATAGTGTCTGTGCGCCATGAATGCACTTAAGTATATTGTTTAGGCAAAAGTCTTTTGAAGTGGATCTGTGGTAGGGACAGAAGTGTGGGAGACTCTCGAATACGTGTCCCAGGTTTGCTTTATCGGAAGTGAGATGGAACTGTACAGTTAAATCAAAGGGACTATACACCCATGACACCATTTGGTAAAGTTCTCGTGTTCCGATACCTTTTTGTGTTGTACCAAATTCTGAGTTACCACTAAAAATTCGATCCAAGCTTTTCTGTCAAAATCTGTATATTTATTTACCTTGGCATCATTAAGGAATTCCACGTTTTATCTTGTAGGAAGTTGTTAACGTCTGCAATCATTTTTAATGCATTCTTTCTGCTAAAACTATCCTTTTGTCACAGAGGAAAAAATTATCATATTTACATTCATCGTCTGTAAATAAATATTGTGCTACAGTGGTGGCAAAAATAATAAGCTGGCGGGAGATACCTCTTGTAGACATATTTTTATTTAGATCATAGGATGCGAACTTGCTTTAAAGTCTTAGAAATCGGTTTTCCGTTTGAATTTTGAATGTCAAATACAAATTTAACGTGATTAGGTTAGTGCTAATATACCATGAAACTAGTAGCAGCCAGCCTGACTAATGCTGAGGGCCAATTGAAACTGTATCTTCAGGTCGCGCGCAGCACATTATATGTATTATGATTAGCAAATCTTATTTAGGAATATGTCCTGGAATAATAAACACGTGCATGATGGCTATTTCAAGATTTTATGAGATTTATTTTAATTTACATTTTATTTATGTTGAAACTTTTCTGCGCTTCTACTTTTTTCAATAGCTTCCCAAGAAGTGTAAATTCGGTTGTAGAGTGTTACTTTTTGGGGTAACATACGTAAGTCAAGCCTTTAAATAGAACTAAGCGACATATCGCTATGTCTACGCTATCGCTAGTTTGCATCTCCGACACAAACTACAAATAATTTTTAGTGCTTTTACTATCGTTCTATTAAATTTGTGCTCAAATAATAGTGTTGCGTTCTACAGGTTCGTGGATTTGGAGTCATTGCTGACAACGCTTGATGAAGATGGATTTGAAATGATTGATGACAACGTTTGAAAACACAATTTATTAGTCAGTATGACACAGGAGAGTTCCAAAGATACTTTTACAGCCGTCTAAAAACTAGGATAAACACGCTGAAAGAATCAGCAACACAGCCTTCATTCTATCAGGCTATTACGGCGAAGACATTTCCACGGCAAAGCTTAAAATATAGCTTCTGATTCGGTCGATCGGTCTAGAGCTAATCTCTGAACCCAAGACACTATTACTGAACTCAGCATACTACTCTCGATGCTCCCCTACTCCGCGTACAGGTAGGGTATATATAGCTTTTGACCTGCCTTCGAGAACATTATCGGGAAAACCGGTAAGAATTCGTTTTTGAATATTCTTGCTCTATGGCATATCTCGAATTTTTTCGCCAATTGGGCGATTTCGCCCCAAATATTGCAAACCTGCCTTTCCTTACTATTTTCTGGCAACTCTAAACCCGCAAAAGCTATGTTACTCAATTGGGCATTTTACAACAGTTGGGTAAGACAGAACGGCAATTTGTCAGCAGTCTGTAGTTTAAAGAGGGTTAAATTTTCTTGAATACGAATACGAAACATGGGTTCTGAAATCCTTCACAGAAGATAAGATGGGACGATAATTCGTCTGTTGTTAAGACGGTTGAATTGTCTTGAATCTGATTAGGAAAGCTAATATTCTTGAATTTTCCACAAAGGAATAAGGCAAGACAATAATTAGCATAACAATAATTCGTCTGCAATAAACGACGTCTACATTTTTTAGAATCGCATTCGAAACTTAAGGTCCTCGAGTCCATAACAGAATATGAACAATAGCAGCAACGTCAGAGTCCATAACAGAATATGAACTATAGCAGCAACGTCAGAGTCCATAACAGAATATGAATGTGGAAGTTTGGAACATAGGAAACTTTAAACGTCGTTCTGACTCCAAGAAGATTAATATTTATTTACATTTTTTGGATATGGAATAATACAGACAGAAAATCAGTCAATGTTCTTTTTCTTATTGAAGGCTTACTGTTGCCACTCTGGTGAAAAGAAAAACGCATGAGAGAAGTTTCGCTGATGGCGCTTCATCAACGCGAATGATGTCGCCACACACCCCCTTGCCAGTGATAGCGTTATACCTTGTAATCCTTCAGGTATGCAGGAAATCTCACCCTTCGTCCAGCTTTTGTGTATCTAGGATGAATATCTTTGGAAGAATCATTGTCTCTAGGAAGTGGAGGTGAGATTTTGGAGTTATCAGCTTCGTGTGTCTGGAGATTTGCTGTTATTTCATTCTTGAGGCTGAAACATGGTTTCAGTCTATCTATCGATATCCTTTTAATTTTACCTGAAACTTCCACATCGAAAAATTTCTCGAAACGTTTCTTAACTAAATATGGTCCTAGATAGGCTGGTTGAAGAGAAGATGAAATCATATTATTATAGATGAATACATGTGAACAATTTGCTAAGTCCTTGTGTACGAAAATTGTTTTTTTTTCATGGCTGGTTGTCGGTGTTGGTTTTAGGTTTTGGATGTGACTTTGCAATTTTGGTATAAAATCTGAATGCGTAACAGTGAGGACATAACTGAAAAATTCTCCAGGCAAACGGATTGGTGCACCGTACACAAGTTCAGCAGAAGTACAATGCAAATCCTCTTTAATGGCGGATCGAATGCCAAGAAGAATCAAAGGTAGAACGTCAGTCCAAGAATTTGACGTTTGCAGGTGGGATTTTAGGCTGTTTTTCAAGGTTCGATGTTGTCGTTCAATTAAACCATTAGACTGTGGGTGATAAGCCGTGGTGCTATTAGCCTTGAAGCCTAAGTATTTGCTCAAGGATCTGAAGAGTTGGCTGTCAAATTGTCGACCTTGGTCAGACGTTATCTTCTCTGGAATTCCAAATCTGGAAATCCAAGTCGTGATGAGGGCATGGGCGACGGACTCTGCGGTTTGGTCTTCCAGAGGTACAGCTTCGATCCACCGAGTGAATCTATCGATGATGGTAACCAGGTACCTAAAACCTTTGCAAGATGGTAAGGGGCCAACAATATCGATATTAAGGTGCTTGAAACGTTGACTGGGGACTTTGAATTCAGCAGCTGGAGCATGGGTATGTTTGTGTATTTTGGCTCGTTGGCATTGCAAACATGCTCTAGACCACAGCTGACAGTCTTTGTTTATGCCAGGCCAGATGAATCTTTTTGTCACCAGCTTCGTTGTTGCACGAATTCCAGGATGGGATAAGTTATGTATAGAGCAAAATAATTGTTTTCGAAATTCTTTAGGAATATATGGCCTGTTAAAATTAGTGGAGGTATCACAATAAATTTTCTTATTGCTATCCGGAATAGGAATTTGTACTATTTTGAAACTGGAATTTGATTTAAGAATCCTGAGGTCTTCATCCTCCTGGCAATCTGCAATAACTGTATAATCAATTGGAGCTGGGATAGCGATGGTGTCGATTCTCGATAGCGTGTCAGCTACAATGTTTTCTTCTCCAGAAATGTAGCGTATGTCTGTAGTGAATTCGGCAATGTAGTTCAACTGCCGTACTTGTCTTGGAGAAGCTTTATCTAAATTTTGGTGGAAAGCGAAAGTGATAGGTTTATGATCAGTGAAGACAGTAAACGATCGTCCTTCCAGAATGTGTTTAAAATGCTTTATCGCTAGGTAGATTGCAAGTAGTTCTCGATCGTATGCACTGTAATTTCTCTGTGTTTGTGAGAGAGATCGGGAGAAAAAACTTAGCGGTTGTTTGTCATTATCGGATAGTTGATGAATCACGGCACCCACGGCAGAATCAGATGCATCTGTAGTTAGGGTGATCTGCGCCGCTTGATTGGGATGAACTAACATTACAGAGTTGCACAGTGCGCTTTTGATATCAGTGAAAGCCTTCAGCGCATCTTCGGTCCAAATTAAAGCTTTTTTGCTGTTTTTCTTCACTCCTTTCAGTAAGATTGTCAGGGGTTGTTGTAGTTTGGCGCAGTTTGGAATGAAACGATGGTAAAAGTTCACCATGCCCAAAAATCTGCGTAAGCTTGTAAAGGATTGTGGTTTAGGATATTCTTTAATTGTATTGACTTTCGATGAAAGAGGCTTGATTCCTTCCTTTGATATTTCATATCCTAAAAATTCAACTTTGCTCAGACCAAATTTGCATTTTGCAATGTTTATGCACAGTCCATAGTTATTGAGTCTTTGGAATATTAATTCAAGATGTTTTTTGTGTGTTTCAGTGTCTGGCGAGGCGATGAGGATATCGTCGAGATAGCAAAATACAAAGTCTAGGCCGCTAAGCACTGTATTCATAAACCTTTGGAAGGTTTGTGCAGCGTTGCGTAAGCCAAATGTCATATAAGGAAATTCAAAAAGTCCGAAAGGTGTTATGATGGCTGTCTTCGGAATGTCAGCTTCATGCACAGGAATCTGTTGGTAGGCTCTTAGCAAATCTATTGTTGAAAAAATTGTTTTTCGATACAGAATATGAGTACAGTCCGTTAGAAATGGTAGTGGGTAACGGTCTGGAACAGTATTTGCATTAAGGCCACGGTAATCGCCACATGGTCTCCAGTCACCGGATTTTTTTAAAGTGAGGTGTAATGGACTTGACCAGCTGCTTTTGGATGGTCTGCAGAGACCTTCCTGCAGCATATAATCGAATTCCTTTTTCGCGGCAATCAACTTTTCTTGAGAAAGTCTTCTGACTTTAAAGGATACAGGGTTACCTTTGGTTTCGATGTAATGTTGCACATCATGTTCTTTAACTTTATTGTTTTTTATGTTGGGTTTAAGTAAGTTAGGAAATTTGTTTAGGATGTCTCTATATGGGTTGTGAAAAGTATTAACAATGAATTTAGGAGTGACGCTATTGTTACACAAAGCACCTGTAGTTGCTAATGAGGTGGTGCCATCAATTAATTTTCTGTTTTTACTATCAACTAACAAATTAAAATGTGAAAGAAAGTCTATTCCGACGATAGGTTTATTAACATCCGCAATGATAAAAGGCCAGTTGAAAGATCTGCGTAGCCCTAAATCTAGCTCTAATAATTTTTGACCATATGTTTTGATTGTTGTACCGTTAGCTGCGAATAACTCAAGCTTAGCCACAGTTCTTTTTTCCGATGGTGTTGGTGGAATAACCGATATTTCCGCTCCGGTATCAATTAAAAAATGGGTTGCTGATGCGTTGTCACGAATATATAGACGACTCAGCTGTACCCCTTGACTTTCTGTCGTCATCGAAGGCCGGGGATTCAGTTTTCCTGTTTCGAGGCCTGATATTTACATGGTGGAGTGCACTTGTACGCTCTCTCACCAAAGCGTTGATGAAAATAACAATTATTTGGGTTATTGTTATTTTTGAAACTATTTCTAGAATTCGACCTGTATCGTCGTCTTTCTGGACTGGGGTTATTGTTATTTTTGAAACTATTTCTAGAATTCGACTTGTATCGTCGTCTTTCTGGACTGGGGTTTCTACGCCTATTCATTTCTGCTACCTGCAGTGTTAAGTTTGATATCTGTTTCTGTAGATCTTCGGCGGTAATGTTATCAGATGGGGAAGAAACAATGCGAGCTACCTGTGGTGGATTGGGATTTAATTCCCAAATTTTGTCAGCCATTGTAGACAATTTTGACAAATCATCACTGCTTACACATAAAATGCTCCGCATATTAAGTGGTAGTCGTTGCATCCACAATGTTTTCAAAAATTCATCTGGCACGTTCTCAGCCGCCAAGTTACGCATTTCGCAGAGAAGTTGGGATGGTTTCTTATCACCCAGTTCTAATTCGGTCAGAAGTTTCTGGGTTTTCTGTGTTTCAGAGTCGGCAAAAATTTCAATCAGCCTGTTATTCCAGCATTGCGAAATTGGGCTTCAATCTGAAGAAACCATATTTTAGGCTCAGGTTTCCAAAAAGGGGGAATTTTGATGCTGACCTTGATGAACAAACGTCGTTCTGACTCCAAGAAGATTAATATTTATTTACATTTTTTGGATATGGAATAATACAGACAGAAAATCAGTCAATGTTCTTTTTCTTATTGAAGGCTTACTGTTGCCACTCTGGTGAAAAGAAAAACGCATGAGAGAAGTTTCGCTGATGGCGCTTCATCAACGCGAATGATGTCGCCACAATGAACAATAGCAGCAACGTCAATTAATAATTAAAAAACATAATTTACAAAAGATTTTCATAAACGAAGAATCTGAAATCTGCACTTGATAAAAAAACAGATTTAAGGACGCAGCTTTCAAAGGTACACATTAATTTATCAAATCATCATTATTATTGGTGTCTTTAGTACACACAGCAACGTTTTTATTGATTTCTAAATATTTTTGAATTTGAGCACTGCCATTTATTTTGACAAGTTCAAGCAATTGTTTTTCAACTGCAGTATTTTCATTAAGACACTCGAAACTGGAATTTCAGAGCCTGGCTTCTTAAAACAGTGTTGAGCATAACTTTGCGATACAAATTTAGCACCCTTTATTATCCACTGATAAACATATTTTGCAATCTGATCGCTGTTTCCGCAAGTAGCTTGACAAAGAAATGGTTCTTGGCACTTATAATCATACCTTGGTCCAAAGACTGTAATACTAACTTCATATTATATGGGAGAAACACTGATTTCAGTTTCACTTTGGTGGATGGACCGGCAAATCGTTCAGAAATAACAAAATCTTCCCATTTTTTACTAGACATTGTTTGTTTAAGAGTAAACAACAATTCTGACATCAAGCTTGGTGCCATTCATGACTTTTTATTCTGATGCTAATGAGCCAATAAAGCTTTTCGATTGAAGTGCCTGAAGCTTTTTGGCCTTTCACTTTGAAATGGAAGGAGAGTTTCTCCTTCCATGTTACAACAAAGTAGCACAGTGAGACGTTTCTTGGAGCTTTTACCACCAAAGCACTTTTCATATTTGAAGCATAGAATTTCATTAGGCAAAACTCAATATAATAATCCAGTTTCATCTGCACTGTAAACATTTGTGGCCTCATATCCTTCAAAAATTTCATTTAGTTTCTTGTACCCAGTCTGTTACATGTTGCGTATCTATTGATGTTTCGTAACCACAAGTAGTCCTGAAAATAGTTTTATGTTTTTGCTTATTTGATGATTTGAAGTACAGTATTCTCAGACTCTCCGAAACATCTTTTCCTTTTCTTGCAATAATACTCCACTTACAGGAATGCTGTTTGATCTTGCAGAGCATGTTCAATTGGTATAATTATTGTATTAATTTCCCATGCTTCAATTTTTCTACAGTCCTGAAAAGTTCATTTGAATGAGTAATCCATAATGTTTTTATTTCTTCTCTATCCTTTAGCACATGACTTACTTGGTTTTTACTTATTCCAAATTTCTGTCCTAATCTCTCAATCTAAGCTTTTCAATTCCTGCTACATAAATTACTTCAACTTTTTGTTTTGATCTTAATCTTACTCTTTGGAGCCACGCTAGATAACGTATGTAAAAACTACAGTTCTTCTACAAGTAGAAAATTACAATTCGTTTGCTCCCCAGTTCTAGCAAGAATTAAGAATGCTAGACGTTTTCATTCTATCCACGTTGTGGGATCCCTGTGACTTGGCAAGGTGGTCTGATCATCTCGCCAACTTTTCTTTTCCATTGGTTCCTCTGTTGGATCGCCTTACAACTTGCTAACAGTGTTTTCTTCCTCTTCCTGAGAACTGTAGCAAAAAAAACTAGATTTTGAATTTTATTATTGTAAATATACTTTTGATTGCGCCACAACTTGCTTTTTCCCAATGTATTGTTCCCTTTTGCTTACTAAAAAGCGGTTTTCAAAAGAGAAGCATTGACTTTTTATTTTATTGTTCTCTTGTCGCAAACTATCTATCTTTCGCTGAGCACAAACTTGCCTTTAAAACCTCAAAAGATTACTAACAAAGAGTATTTCCATTTTTATTTATTTCTTTATCTTATTTTTGAAACTTTTTTGGTGTTTCTAAAATACAGTCTTCTTTAATACAAGGTAAATACCTTGAGGGGCCTATTCATTGGGATTGAGACCAGTAGCATTGTCTCTTAAACAGAGGTGCCCCTTATTCGGAAGGGTCCCTTAGAGGAGACTTCCGAATCCAGATCCCTACTGTATATATCTGTTAAGTGATTGGTTCAACAGTATATATTCAGAAACGGATTGCATGTGAAATGTACCATTCGTCCATTTGTTGCGCATTGTAAAATGTAATATGTAGTTATTAACCAGAGAATTCCATTTATTTCTTCATTTACTGAATGCAGTTCAGTAATTTTGGTTTAAAATATAAACCGAATTCATTTGGTAAATGCATATTTTATGAATGTGTTTAACAAAGAGAAATGTTAGGAAAAAAAGGAAATTTATATTTCAGGGTAATTAATGGCTTAAACAGATGATATATGATGATTGTGTTTTGAAAATGTACAATACTGGACTTTGGAAATATTGAATTAATGGAAGGAACTCGCAGAATAAAGACGTCAGATCTCATTTTAATTAACTTTCTGGCTTTCGCTTTCCTTTCTAAATGCTCAATTATATTCTCATCGTTAAAACATTTTCTAAAAATTCACGAATATAATTGCGAATTTCTGAAAATAATAATATTGGTACATAAATTTTAACCTAATCCTTTAGAGCAGAAGTAAAATTTTCTCTCAGGCGATTTATCAAAAAGTTAAATATTAGTATTTACAACGAGGCAGTTTTTTTGCTAAAATGATACAGCATTATACAAGATGGAATTTTCTTTTATTGCTACATATTTCTGACTTTTAACAGGCAGTTAAAGTTTCATAAACAGAAGGAATCTTTATAAAATCAAGAACTTTCTTTTCTAGCGAATTCCAGTTTTAACAAACGCAACAAAGCGACTGCTTTCCGTTTTGTTATAGTATTTCGTGCATCGTTCACTGTAATCAGAATTTTACTCAGGACTTTTGTATAGCAAACTAGAAGATAAAAGCTATAATTCCTTTCTCGTAATGGTTCCTTACGGCAATTTTGAATACAAAATAAAAATGCGAAAACGACGCAATATGGCAGAATAAATTGTTACGTTATTATTTCATAACTTGCATTGTATCTGCTATGGCATTTTATTTTAAAAAAATCGGAAATTCTATCGTTTGGAGATACCAGAATATTTTACGTAAATCATATTATTCATAGATATTAAATGAAATTGTGTCGTGTAATATTTTTGATTTCCGATACTTAGATTATTAATGATAAATGAAGATAATTACAGTTATTAGTGAAGTGACTATTAATATTTAATGAAGATAATAAATGGGTAAATAGAATTCTCAAACAAAATACGTGTAATTTCGTATTTTTGGATTGACAATTTTTGATCAGTTATTAATAGGCAGTTATCAGTCCAAAAATAATAAATAGATATTAGTTGATCTATTATAATATTTGAAAAATTTATCAAATTAATCGAAGCAAGAAGCATGAAAACCCATATGTGTCTTCGTTGAGACTCGAACCACGGACTTCCAACTGCCAAGTGGATGTGTTAGCCATATCCAATACGACAGCAAGTCCATCAATATGCGGTCTTTCTTTACACTCTCTCCTTCTTAAAGGACACAGAAAAAAAAAACTTCTTAAAGAGCTGCGGGAGGCACAGACCAGAAATTAATACATCCATCTGACAGTCAGAATATCCATGGATCCAATTAAGGTAAGGACGTATCTAATTATTAAAAAAGAAGTTTACAATCAAGTAAAGATCTTACAATATCTACCTGAAAATTGTCAATACAAATGAAATCTCGTCTACCCAATGCGAAAACTACCCAAAATGCGATTTTGCAAGTCGAATTCTATTTTTTTCATTGAGCATGCTGCACGGTAAAATATATAATTGCCTCCTAACAGTTTCAAAGTATGTAGTTTCTTTGTATTATACTTGTTCAACTGGCAAACTACATAACTTTATATTACAATTACAGTTGGTTAGCACATTTTCAATTATATATTTAGCGGAATCAGTAAGCTAAATATCAAGTCACTTTCCTACTAAATTTCCTAGGAAATGTAACAAAACTTTAAAAAATAATGCTATCATTTTTACGTCATTATATTCTCAATGACATTTGACAATACGGTACATTTTATGTAATAAATAGTCTCAAAGCATGCAAAATACCAGAAAATGAAAAATAAGTTTCAGTTAATGAATATAACAAAGCTCTTATATTATTATTTTTTAGTTGACTGAAGCTATAAGATAGAATACTCTATGTCACGAGTAATTGAAATTATGGTCTATTTTCTCTTGCCTTGTTTGTGTTCACGTAACCTAATTTACTTGATTTGCAGGCAAATAAATGTCGCAGAGAAATATATAAAAATTTATAGTTTTTTCCCACCTCATTTTGTTTTTGTCGAAAACAAAAGTTGTTTCCTTTGCTTCTTATTTTTGAATTCGTAATGAATAAAATATAATAGGTTGCATTAATTAAACAATTTAAAAAAAAAGAGCTCCAGCTTAGTTTTTTCCCCCGCACTCTTTATATATTTGTAAGGAATTAAAGGCATTTCTCTAACATAGCCTTGTGGCAAAATAGTTAGCATATCTAGCTATAGCCTATTACTTTAAAATAGGCACTTCAAGGTCGTAACGATTCGTCCCTCTTATAAGGTATTTCTTTCGCCTTCTTCGCATGCCTTTGTGGTGTAGAGGTCAGCACGCTCGGCGCGTATTCGAGAGGTCCGTGGTTCGAGTGCCGGCGAGGGCATTGCTCATTTTGCATTTCTCCTGCTTCTAAATAACCTCTTACGACTGTAATATGTGTCATTATACCTGAACAAAAGACATTGGGGATCCAGGAAATTAGAGAACTCAGTTATCTTCCACAGCGGTCATTCTCACGTTTACGAGGAAGACTACATAAGAGAAAATGACCTTAAATTGTAGATTCTAAAGTAACAAAACAACATATAACCGACATTTTCGATGGGTAAATAAGGCTTATAATTATCAACGAGTCAAAATGAAGAGGATAATTTTTTAATAAATTTAGATTTTACCGTAATTGTACGTGATTCTTATCGGCACATTATCAGCACCGCCATAGGATCGAAACCGGTTTCTAAACTGATGTTTCGCTTTTGTGTCATCTTCCCAATCATTTTTCGTCTCAAATCTTAAACAAACAATACCTAAGGAAATTGATAGCTTCATGAAATATAATGCTTTTAACGTGAAACTAATCTGGGATTATTTACGCGCAAAGTAAAGAACGTGTCATCTCGATTGAGACAATAAATATTGGGAGAGGGCATCCAAGAAAAATAATTGGCGCTCATTACCGAGGAAGCATCAAGTTCCAGGATTTTAATTTCCGCTTACCGTGTGTCTGTAAGAAACATCTAATAGGACGGGAGACGATGATATAATCAGCAAAAGCAAATTGAGAAGAAGAGCAATGGAGAGATTCCTGTGGACTTTCAGACGACTGCATTTCAGGCAGCTGAAAATAGAATAGCGAATTTAATATAAAAGGCTAGAAAGAAAATCGTCGTAGTTTGTAAATTAGTAACTACGGGTTACTAATTTACAGGCAATTTAAGCGTGCAGAGTATATTTCCAACTTTTTCCTGTTTTGAAATCTGCGGTGGAAAATGTGCTTGTAATAAATTTTAACAATAAACTGGCAACAGAATTCTGAAAAGTATATATTATTAATCTGTTTTTAATAAATATATAAAATTCTTTTCATAATTTAATTAAAAAATTTCACTAATTTTTAAATTACTAATATTTTTCCTTCAAGTTTTCTTTCCGTACTCTTTAAAAGATTACACAAAACCGTGCATATAATTTTGGATGCTACTTTTATGAACTTAATAAAAAATTCCATAGTGTCATGTATACTGAAAAAACGAGATAATCTAAGTAGCTCTTGATTCAAATATTTTTTTCCTAAAATAATTACTGATATTAATGTTTATTCTAGGCAGAGTTTTATCAAACAGATAACAAATAAACAGACAAAAAAATTGGAAACTTTTGTTTTAATTGGGAAAAAAGCTTAGCAGTTTTAAAATATGAATATCAGCAAAAAATGACGGAGGAAAAAAAATCTGTGGAAAGTTTTCAGTTGCAAAAATAGCCCGTTTAACAGCAATCATGTGTGTAATTCCATGCAGTATTGTACCAAACCAATAACTCAAAATGTACCTAACATGTTTCTTACATTTGATCTCGAAATAAAAAATTTCTCTAACTGTTCAACAATACTAATTTACAGCAATGAAAAATGAATAAAATTTGCATTAAGTGTAAAAGTATAGTACACTAAGTGTAAGTGTATCATTTGTGTAAAAGACTAATTAATCATATGCATTTTTCATAAACATAAATATTAACAAAACATGAATAAATATTAACTCCTTACATGAATAATCACTTCACTTAGTTGGCCCTTTTATTAGGCTGGTTTTCATTAGCATGCAATAAAATATACTGAACTTTCTGTAAGACGATCATTCACGATTCCACATTAATTTGGTCTTTTAGAGAGATGGTCGTTTTAGAGAAATCTTGTTTAATGCAGATATTCGTTTCTATTGATATTTTCAGAAAAAACTAGTTCCTTTTCATTGGTGACGTTTTAGGCAGAAGGTCGCGAAGAGAAGGTTCTCTACATTTTTAAAGACATCATAGGTGCAACTTAAACAAATAAGAAAAAAATGTATTTTGACCAATTCGTAGGAACTGTTTCCCTTTAAGTTAATATTAAAGTCTGACATGTAGGCATTTTAATCTAAGCAAATCCCATTTCAAACTTCGTTTTACTATATTTTAATTTTCAAAAGCTTCAGATTCAAGAATATATTTTATGATGAACTGCTATGAAAAGTTATACTTGAAGCAATTTATTATTATATCTCTTTCAGAGAGACATACCCTCAGATTACAATCTCTCAGAGAGATTACCTCTCTGAGACGGCCACTTCTGAAAGTGACCTGCATTTCTGAGGGCTAAAGAAACATCGGTACTGATCATCAGACAACTAAGATGATCACCACGACAGAAGACCAAAATCGTCTGGAACAATAAGTGGTCGTCATAGGGAGAGTTCACTCTATACTGTTACTGCATATTACAGTAAATTTTAATGTCGCCTTTTGATATCAAAAGTACCTGAACAGAGGACTTTACCTGTAAAATGCTGTAGGCTTAAGATATATTTCAGTTTACTGGTAGAGCTATCATAGCAAGGGCGTTCGAATTATAACACTGTCTTCTTTATCAGTGTAACGAAATAAGCTATTTAAAACTGATGTCCTTTATGAAAAAGGAAAAAGTTCAAATTATCCCTATTCCATAAATCTCGATATACACTGCTCAGAACAGTTAGGGGATATTATGAGTTTGGATATAAACTGGGATGAGGAAATGTTTTGGTGACTCATATATGACGTCACCAAAATATGATGTGAAAGATAGGAGAAAATGCCATAAGATATGAGAAAAGAAAAAGAAGTAGCGAACAAATAATTAAATTTTACTGAAGATTTTTGTCGGTAAATAAAAAAAAACGAACAATTTGTGCATATTACACAAACAAACAAAAAATGTGATTTTGTGTATACAAATGAGTTTCAATAAGGGATAGGGTTTCTCCTGATCGAAAGCAATGTCGCACGTTTACGAGGCATGGAATCAGTTAGTTTATCAATAAGGGATTGGGGTATTCTCTCCTACGTCTGTAACATGCTGGCCAAACCATTCGAAAGATGCCTTCATAGAAAAGGAAATCGTCCACTAGCTGAGCATGATGTGGCCTGCCATCTTCATCCATGAGAATGAATTCATCCTTGATTGCTACAGAATAAAGGACCACAAGAGCTCTAAGGATCTCATCCCTATATGGTTGAGCCGTTATTGTTCCTGTCTCCATTCCTGATAATGTGTAGGTCGGTGCGGCCATTGATAGAAATATCGGCCCAAACCATCCCTATGCCTCCGACAATTTCGCGCACAAATGCAAGGTATTCCGTGTACTAGGTTCTTTCCAGATGAGAATCTGCCTATTGTCAGGTTGTACACTAAAGCTGGCCGTTCGTAAAAAGCACGTTAATTCACTGATCTCGTCCCCATCTGAGATGCTAATGTGTCTACCTTCTGTGGACAGCATATTGGTCTTGTTTCAATAAAACACAGACCATAGGTCTACGAGCATACAAGTCTATATAGCGGAGTCAGTTTCGAACAGTTTGAGTCGAGACTGTGGTACCAGTAGCCCTCTGAAGGAGTTGTTGAAAGAAAGTGGCGTTCATAGTGAGGTTTCTTCTGGCCGTTAGCGTTAATATCGAATCCTTATTTTGTATTGTTGCATGCGTACAATCTTGCCACGGTCTTCAACGAATACTTCCAGTTTCTAAAAACTGATTCCATATGCTGGAAATGACGCTTTGAGAATCTTCTAATGCTTCCTTTACAACGGATTGCATTTGACACGCATCTAAACAACCAGTGACCCTCCACGCTATCGATTCAGCTAAGTCATCTTGACATCGTATTAACTGTTACTGTCTGAGATATCGTATTAAATGTTACACAACATTCAACGCGTGTCAGTTGTGTTTAATCTCGTTCTAGAGGAGGAATGCTGTAGCTCACTTTTCATTCCTTATTTAAAACGCCTAGTATTCCAAGTCACATACAAAATTTGCATATTTTAAACTTTGTAAAAGTTATAATTTTCCTTTTTGACCTGTTCTATTTCCTTTTTATTAAAAACGTTGTCCATGATATGGTTATTTCCTACCGAACTCAGAATACTCTCTAATTGTCTTGAGCAGTGTATTACAAGAAATAGAAAAATAATTAAAAGAATAGTTTGCAGATAACAGAAATTTTTTTAAACCTTTAAACTATGTAAGATACATCAGCTATCGTAGAAAATACTATTTATAGCTAAATTATAAATTTTTGGAAATAAATTGTAAAATTTTATAGCATTAATTTAATGAATAAAAGGTATTCGTAACATTACATATTATGTGAACAGCTCCGATGAAGTTTGTGAATCTCAGTCATTGTGAAAAGTTTTCCTAGATTAAGTGCAGTGAGTATTTTCGAATTCCTATTTAACTTCTTGTAAAAGGGAATATATTTATTATTTTCAATTCACTACGTCATTTGAAAGGACCTAAAAGTTTAGAAACGCTTTATTCAATAACAAGAAGATAAGTATTTTTCTTCTCTTTAGAGTTTTTAGCCTTTTTTAAAAAATAAAGAAAAAAAAGAAGGGAAGGAAAATTGAAGATTTTATTGAATGTTTTCGTGCATGATTTATTATAGCAAGTTATTTACTCCGTTTACAAAGTTATTAAGCCATTTTGATATGTGAGTAAAAGAGAAATGAATTTTGAATTTTTACTTCAAAGAGTATTTAACTTGTCTCTGAAAGTAGCTTACGCTATTTTAAAAAATTATAAATGCCATTAATAATAACATGCAAAATTTTAAATAAATTATGCTAGATACGAACATAAATGTAATAACCTAAATGTAGCAGAGCAGGAACTTGTACTACAGTAAAGTCTTACCTGATTTATTAAAAAAAGCAGGAGATCTACAGTTTACAAAATATGCAATTTTATTACTTTACCTCTGTGAAAGTAATAGCAGTATATTGACATACGCATATCAAAATATGCAAAAATATTTTTATTATTATATTATAATGTTCTTCACAACCTCGTCTATAATAAAATGTCTAGGAAACTAGCGAACTAAACAGCGATTTATCGATGAGTTCGACTAAACAGCGTAGACTTCAGAAGGGTTAAAATACCCTTTTATTAGCTCAAAGAAATAATAACAGATGGCCCCTCCTCGGGCTGACAAGAAAGCCTCCACTCGGGCTTTTAAATTAGGATGAGAAAATAAGAAACTAATCTAATACTAACTAAAATAGACTTAGCCGAAGCTAGACACGAATATCTAACGTAGTTGGCCCTAGGGAGTTGTAAGTGGGAAACATGAAAGGAAAGGGTTTCAAAATTAAAAATAACTGTTATGAAATTAAAATACACCTTACAATATGTAATGTATAAATATGAGATATACTGAGAGTTTTGTTTGTGTAACAAAAGAATATAAGCGGACTTTTAATATATAATATATAACCAGTAAAAGAATATATGCACACTATACGCTCTTTTTCATTTAAGAGGCATATATAAAAAAACCGTATGGCAAAAAGTCATTTAATATAAGATTTCCATGCAGAAAGCTTCTTAAAGTTGCTTTTGTTTTCCTAATCTGGTAAATAACTTTACTTAGTATCACAGATTTTTCATTTCAGAAAGGAAATAAAAATTTGTACTCGTAACAAAAAGACGAATTTAATACTTTTTTCCTGGGTAATAAATTGCCATATTTATTATACATGCTGCTTCAAAACTATTGCACAAAAAATATCTCATGAACGGTTGGTAATAAGTTTCTCAGACTATGACAGTTTCGATTAAGTGACACCGTTTATAAAAAGATTTAAATTCCGTTGATCTGACAAAAAAAAAAAAAAAAAAGCCAAAATATAGACTAATTGGTTGCATAAAAATTTAACTGCTTTAAATAAACAAATTCAAAATTTGACATTTCTACAGATGGGAGTTTGAAAAATATACTGATAAAAGTACATGCATTTTTGAAGTAAAAACATCTTTTAGAAATTTTCATTGGGATTTTATATTCGTAGTTCGGTGAGTTCAGGTTTTTTTATTTTTATATGTTGGTAAATTGCGCATTTTTTGCTTTAAAGGTGATTGAATTATATTGCTTTTATGTTCCGGCTAAGGGTTTTATGCCTTTAGATTATCTGCATGTAATAGTTGCAGAATTATCAACGATTTTAAAGTTTTTTAAGTACTACTAAGCCTAACGAAGCAACCATTTGTTTACATTTGAAAATCTTTAGTAGAATAGTGATTTAAGTCAGTTTTGACACCAGCTTCACTATCTTTTTGCCGAGTGGGCCCAAAAGTAAACTTTCAGTTTTGTGCACAGAAAAATCTGTCTTCTTGTCCGCTGGCCGAATCGCTTGTTTTTGCGTAGGAATAATTTTAATTGTAAATTTTTTAAACTGTTTTTAGCTGCATTTGTTGTTCCATGTTTTTCTCTATTTTACAATTTTTAATAAAGATGCTTAGAGTTTTTGTGAACTTTTGCCTTGCCGCGAAGTGAGAATTGAATTAATTGAATGAGAAATACACTGAAGTGACAAAAGTCATGGTATACCTCCTAATATTTTGTCGGTCCTCCTTTTTCCCGGCGAAGTGCAGCAACTCGACGTGGCATGGACTCAACAAGTCCCCTGCAGGAATATTGAGCCATGCTGCTTCTATAGACGTCCATAATTGTGAAAGTTTGACGGTGCAGGGTTTTGGGCACGAACTGACCTCTCGATGATGTCCCATAAATGTTCGATGGAATTCGTGTCGGGCGATCTAGGTGGCCAGATCATTCGCTGGAATTGTCCAGAATGTTCTTCTAACCAATCGCGAACAATTGTGGCCCGGTAACATGGCGCATTGTCATCCATAAAAATCCCATCGTTGTTTGAGTACGTGAAGTCCATGAATGGCTGTAAGTGATCTCCAAGTTGCTGAAGGTATCCATTTCCAGTCAATGATCGATTCAGTTTCACCAGGGGACCGAGTCCATGCCATGTAAAAACAGCCCAGGCCATTATGGAACCACCACCAGCTTGAACAGTGCCTTGTTGACAACTTGGGTCCATGGCTTCGTGGGGTCTGCGCCACACTCGAACCCTACCATCAGCTCTTACCAATTGAAATCGTGACTCATCTGACCAAGCCACGGTTTTCCATTCGTTTAGGGACCAACCGATATGCTCACGAGCCCACGACAGTCGCTCCAGGCGATGTCGTGCTGTCAGTAAAGGCACTCGAGTCGGTCTTCTGCTGGCATAGCCCAAGGAAGACAAATTTCGCCGCACTGTCCTATCGGACACGTCCCTCGTAGGTCCCACATTGATTTCTGCGGTTATTTGACGCAGTGTTGCTTGTCTGTGAACATTGACAACTCTACGCAGACGTCGCTGGTCCGGGTCGTTAAGTGCAGGTGGTCGGCCACTGCGCTGTCCATGGTGGTGTGTTATGCCTGAAATTAGATACTCTCGGCACACTCTTGACACTGTGGATCTCGGAATGTTGAATTCCCTAACGATATCCGAAATGGAATGACCAATGCGTCTAGCTCCAACTACCATTCCGCGTTCAAAGTCTGTTAATTCTCGTCGTGCGGCCATAATCACGTCAAAGCCTCTTCACATGAATAACTTGAACACAAATGAAAGCCCTGCCAAAGCGCTTCGCATTTATACATTTTCTACGCGATACTACTGCCATCTATATATTTGCATATTGCTATCCCATGACTTTTGTCACTTCAGTGTATACCTCTAATGAAATCTGAGCAAATAAGTTGAAATGAAATTCAGCAAAAAATGTGTGTTAATAGGCCCTACAAGGAAGTCGTGCTGCCCACATCATATTTTCTTAAACTGAAAACGTAAATGTGAAGTTATATGGACTTAACTGGATACACAAGATACACAGCTCTGCTATATTTTTGAAACACCCTGAATATGTAATAAACATAGTTACTTAAAATTTAGTTTATTTCATAGGAACATTAATTACGTATTTGAATTAATTGAATTGATACTCACATAAAATAGCAGAAAATGAAGAGTGATATGGATAATGAAATTATTGAGATAGTAGATCCAATGACGACGATAAGTGCGACAATCGTAGGTATCCACGAACTTGGGTACAGAGCCTAAAAATAAATGCATGCATAGATGACATACTTTACAATCTTCATATATACAAATTAAAATTAATATGTAAGAAAATGAAAATTGTTCACAGATTGCCAGATATTTTAAATAAACAAGTGTTTCGTTTTGCTCCATGTTCAATCAGACGCCGACAAAAAGGGCAAACATCATTTCAGTTTATCTGCGAGTTTATCAGCAATTTAGAATATAAACGATTTAGAAACAGATAAAACGACTGTATTTGTTTCCAGATGGAATCCGTAGCGGAGTTATGAAGTTTTTTGAGGGAAAAAACGTGTGCGCTGTTGCAACTAATAATTAAGAAACAGAAGGACTACAGTTTTGGAAATTAAATAAAACTTTCTTCAGCTGTGGATGTGAAAATGACGGAAAAGAAGCACGTACATTTGCGAGACATAAGAAAAGAAGTCTGCGGCACCATCTAATGATCAAAGAATCAATGAAAAGCAAGTGTGAAACAAATTTTTGAAAATCTGACTGTATAGAAAGATAAGAAGAAAAATATCTTACTAAAGATGAAAAATGGAAGACTAGCGAAGTGGGACTATAACGACAAAACAATTCTACAGTTTTGATCCTAGTTTAGACTTTTGAACGAGGATTATTATGCATTGTATTTTCGAGAAATCCTAATATAGCATAAATTTATTTAAACATAAAATATAGTCTAATACGTATAATATTAATAAAAAATAACAGGGAAAATTCCGAAATGCAGGAATTTATGAAACATACGACAAAAAAATATATGCATATTCCAGAGATCTGTTAAAATGCTCTTAAATGCGCAAAACTAACCATGGAATTTTGCGTCACCATGTAAGTTACTCCTTTACAGGGCCGTTCCTAGGTCACTGGCTGGCCCACGTACTGTCCTAAGATTGCCGCCCTCAAATTAAAAAAGAAGTGCTCAATGATTAATAAAATTTTTATTTCATACTCACTAAGTACTCACATAAGACAAATTGTATAAAAGGTACTTATATATGACAAGTACTTACAATGAATTTAATTAATTTAAAACATTTAGGCGTGGTGTTGCGAGTCCACCCCCCCGCTACGATTTTGGCTGCCCTCGTACTTTCTACACGCTGCATCCCCACTAGGGAAGGCCCTGCTCCCTTAAGTATGTGTCTTCAAATACCTCGGGTGTCGAAATCTGAATAGGCAGAGAAAATAAAATTTAGCTTGAAGAATAATAAATTTCGATAGAAGAAAGAGTAACAGATAAGAGACGATATTGAAATACGTATAGTTAGAGATCTTAAATTGCCCGAATCCAATTACTCTTTCCTAAAACTTATCGATTTTGCAGCATTTCGTGTAAAATTTAGTAGTAGAATTTGGAAAATTCTTTCATTAAAAGCAAGTTCCACTGAACTTTGAAAAAGCATTTCTTTCGAAAGGTTTAACATCTTCTGTTCCGACTGACTGCATTCTTTATCTTTGATTCTTAGCTTTCATCCTCAGGGATTAGATTAAGCTATTTATTATGGCAATTTTCTCGATCGATTTCTGCATGCCTTAATGACTCCTATGGATTCATTTGATCTTTTCCTTTTTCGCATTACTTGTATAGTTGGAGGATTTGCAATTTTCAAGTTACGATCTTTTTTTTTATGAGTGTCTGATAATAAATAATTTCTGAAATATACGTTTGCTTTTATTGCACTAAGGTGAGATAAAGGAAGTGTAAACATAATTTGAATGATATTAAAATTACTATTTATTAATATATGGCTTACTTTCCAAATTTAAAAGAATTAATAGAACAGAAATGAATGAGTGTCGTGTCAATGTCTGTTTTTAAAGTTAAACTCGTAGTTCTAAACTTTCTCCGCATCTAGCGAAATACCATAGAAAACACTGCACCATTCTGCCCGAATGACTTTCATCGAAAATATAGATTATTCTTTGAATATAACTCCAATCACAGTGCTACAAAATGTGATGGACACGTGATTTTGAAACACTTATCTCATGATCCGCTTGCCTAACAGATATTTGCTTCAATTTTGATAATATATTTTCATTAACGTTTAGGGGTTTTGGGGATACGTTGATGACCGAAATCTTCTAGAATATTGCTGGGGATATTCTGAAGACCTGTAGAGTGATTTAGAATTCGAAATCCAAACCTTTCGATTGCTAACCGGATGTGCTTCCAATTACACCTCAGAGGCATGTGGTAAAAAAGAAGAAAATTTCTTACTCAGTTCCATCTGCCCGAAATTTCTCTCAGATTCGACTGGGGCTGAATTACATACAGTGTCTTACAAAAATGATCGGCTGCTAATTTTTAAAATTTTTTTAAATAATAGGAGAAATGCTTTGAAATAAAATAATAAAAAATGCTTCTCTTTTGAATATGTATTTTTTAACTCTCTCTTTGTACTGAAAAAATTAAGTAGTAAATTTTAAAAATAACATTTTAGGCTGAAATGAAAAAAAAAAAAAAGATACCACAAAATTAATCGGACATTTTCATAATTTCTATTTTTAAAATCGTTTCCAATATATAAAAAACGAAATTTTATGGAACTAGTTTGGATAAAAAAGCTAGGAAATAATCTAGAAACCGTTTGCTTTTAGAATTCAAATTTTCTTTTCTGAAAATGTTCGTTATTTAAATGTTTTCTTGCAATGGCTCGGCCGCGAAAGGAAACGTCGTTAGAAACCCGCAGATTAGTTACTGATTTCCATCAAGAAAACACTGGTAGTTCGGTCCGAGGTTCGAATCCCGCGAACTGGCTGGCTGTATGGGCGTTTTCGTGGTTTTCCCCATGTGTAACGTGTATACGAGCCAGTTTCCCTTAGAAAGTCCTCCACAAGGCATCCCTCCCTTTAGGCAGATAGCCCTCGTGTGCTTTGCCATAATTGAATAACCGAACCTAACCATCAAGAAAAAGAGAAATCTATTAGAATAACTGCCTATGTACTTAATTTAAGTAATTCTACAGTTGTTGATATTATTAAGTGTTATAAAAAACAGAATCTTATTCAAAACAAAAGAAGACATGGAACACAATCTAAGTTATCTGATGAAATTAAACTTTTTATTCTCATGAATATTAAAAAGAATCCAAGCTTGAGTGCTTCTAAACTTGTTTCGGAGCTTCACGAATTACATGGAGTATATGTAAATCCAGAAACTGCAAGAAGAATAACGAAATCTGCAAGGTATCATGGGCTAGTAGCAAGAAGAAATTTTTATGACAGTAAAAAAACTGAAACTTCGACTCACTTTCACAAAGTCAATGAAACAAAAGACACTTGCCTACTAGAGAAAAGCATCGTTTGCTGATGAAAGCAAATTGAGCATCTTTTTAGGCTCAGGCGTACCAGTGCTGGTGTGGAGAAAACCCAAAGAAGAATTTCGGAAACAAATCTTGGTACCAAGTGTTAAACACGGTGGAGGAGAAGTTATGGTATGGCCATCTATGGCATATTCCGGTGTTGGTAATATACAGTTTATAAATGGTATTATAGATCAGCATAAGTACCTTGACATCTTGAAGTGAAATTTGACTTCCTCAACACAAAAACAAAATACAAAGTAGTTTTACATTCTACCAGGACAATGATCCAAACCATATACTGCACACAATGTTAGATTCTGGCTGTTATATAAGTGTCCAGATGTAATTAAGACGCCACCCCAATCACCAGATCTTAATCTTTTTGAACATATTTGGCTAGAACTGGAATCAAAAATTCGAAAACAGAGTGTTTCTTCGCGGTAATAGCTGAAAGCAGTAATTCAAGAAGAGTGGCATAAAAACGCATAGAAATAACCAAAAAACTTGTGGAGTCAATGCCCAAAATATTAAATGAAGAGACCAAGTGTAAAGCTAATCTCCCAAGATGGATGCTAAGGAGCAAAAACAATGTAAATTTTTGTCATTTTTGGCTGTTACTGGAAGTGTCCGATTATTTTGTGAGAACAGCTTTCATCATTAAACAAACAACATTGATTTTTGAATTTAATTTTCATTTTTTCGAAAATGTATTTACTATAAAACGAATGTTGAACTTACGTAAAATGAAATTAAAAGCCTTTCTTTTTGTTTTAATTTATTTTAGTTTCATGTTTATTAAAATATACAAAAATTCAAAGTATTCGATCATTTTTGTGAGCCACTGTAAACACATTTGTAAATGCATCTGTTTGAAACACTTTAGTATACAGGCTTTGCACTTCGGAATGCAATTGGAAACTTGTAAAGACATCAGGTTATTTCGAAGCAGGAGAGATGAAAAATGAGCAACGCCTTAGCCGAGGCTCCAACCACGGCCCTCTAGAATACGCGCGCAGCGTGCTAACCACTATACCACGAAGGCATGCGAAGAAAGTGGGAGAAATACATTATATACTCCCCCTTTTAAAGGGCAACTGGGATTCAGGGGACCCAATCTCCAAATTCCGGGGTTGGAGAATCGTCATCCACCACCTTTTAGTTCGGGCGTAACTGTAGAGTCATTAGACTATTTCGAAGCAGGGCAGATGAAAAATGAGCAACGCTTTCGCCGAGACTGGAACCACGGATTTCTGAAATACGCGCTCAGCGTGCTGACCACTACGCCACAAAGGCATACGAAGAAGGCAAGAGAAATACTCCTTATTAAATTCTCGATCAATGTTTTTGAAGCTCCAGGATATATGATTTTTGTTCTAATCTTAGCCTAACTTCATTCAAATTTTAAATTTGTTATACTTGAAAGATGAGAAATTTTGATTTACAGGCTATTACAGTATGTTTGTATTACTTCAGGATAACCTGCATGCATTACTATACTATACTATACATGCATTACTATACTATACCGGGTAAAATTTTTTTTTCGTCGGAAGGATTAGTCATAGTGATCTCTCTTCTTGCAACTAAGATCTTAAACGTTTTTATTAAAACAACTAACCATATCTAAATTGGATAGGAATATTTCCCTTAAAAAATTCTAAATAAATCAAAAAGAGATTAAAGAATTCTTTTTAATGAACTTCAGCGAAAAAAAATCAAAGCAAGAAATAAAGATTAATTAATCTGATAATTAGCATTTTGGCATCGCAGAATATTAACTGCTGCGTAATCTTCTGTTCCGTTGAATTACGTAAAAATAAGAATAACAGATAGGAAGCAAAATCACTCATACAAATGAAATGAGAATAAAAATGATTAAAGTTAAGAAACCCTTAGAAGAGCAGAAAAGAACTCTTGTTTATTCTATTAAGGTGAATAGTTATGTAATTTCGTTTCTGAAAAAATGAAATTTGAAAAAAAAATCTATGGTTCTATTTATATCTTACTGCATTCCTTTAATTTTAGACCGAAGTTCTTTACTGAGATAAATTGTCAGTATCTTTTTCGCTTGTATTTTCTGTACCACACTCTGCCTCTTCTCTCTCTCTTGTAAAATTTGAAACGATATGAGCATCAATTAATCACTGAAAGCTCGGTTCAGTCGAATCGTTATCGGATCGTTTTCCTATCGACATTTCTAAGGAATTTCACATTTCCAATTTTTTTTGCATACATTTTCGCTTATTGCCCTTCCTTCTTTACAATTACATAAATCTGAACACGCAGAACAAATTATACGATGCAATTATTGTAATTAAACCTAAAGTCGCAATTAAGAGCTTTTAAAGCATGCTCAGACTTGCGTGTAACGTTGAGTGTGGGTGCGTGAGCATCACTACTCCCCGATAATCGGCAAGCCGAATAATCTGCATCCGAATAATCGAGAGCAAACTGTGTTTCATAAAAACCTTCTAAATCCCAGCATTCATTCTCCGTAACCGTGTCCGCAAAAGTTCCGTACTCGGCCTTTATTTTCGAAACCACTGGTCGTATACAAATGCTTCGCTTACAAAAATGTTTTAAATCCCGCAAATATTCACAATTTGACAAAAAAACGGATTTGTAAAATTTACGAAATCTAACTTTGTATACGGTCCCTCGACCCTAATTTTTATTTTCTGAAAACTTTTGTACTCGTTATTAAGATAAAAATATAAAACGGCTTCACTTCCATCCGACAAAAATTGTCCAACATATTTAATTTTAAAGTTTTGGATATTTGACGTCATTTTTAATTTGCCTTGAAGAGTGAGTAAGAGAACAAATTAGAATAATTAGAGATTCACGTTTCGCTTTTAAATTCTACTCAGTGATGTTCTGTTGTTATTTACTAGTGCGTAACATTCTTTAATTTGCAATTTTGTTGCAAGCTATGAGGCGAAAGATTTTTCACGTAACTAATTTATGTTTTCGAACTTTAAAAATACGTTATTGATATTCTCATAAAGTTTCGTTAATTTAGAATCATTATCTAATAATCATACCCAAATTCATTAAATTTAAAAAAAAATTTAATTTTTATTCATGCAAATGACATTACAAGTTGGCTGTGGACCAATACTATTGGCTGTGTGCCTGCCAAAATTTTCTAGACTACGAATTACATAATGTTCCATAAATAATACTTTTGTGGGGGAAAAATATATGTTTCAGAATTTAACGGTCGCCCGTTAGCGCTTGTTAAGGTTTTTTACGTTTTCTCGAAGGTCGCAGTCTACTAATCTGCTGTTCACTCACTTCTACTAACCCATTTTTTTGGCTTTTTAGCTTTATAATTAAGCATAATTTTCTTCGTACTTATGCCGTATACAATTCAAAAGAATAATTACAAAAATTTTTAAAGCAGCATTGCGGTATACGTTTAAAATTCTCGATGCAGCGTTGGGATATATTTTTCTGTTTTTTTTTTTCATTCTCAGTTCATCATATCAATATTCAGTTTTCTTACTGAGATGGATTTACAAAATACTTTGTCTTATTAACGTTTTGTATGTTTACTTTATTTATTAAATTTTACTTTCTTGGCGTTTATGCTACATAAAATTCGATTCAACAGCGAAATCACAAAATATCTATAAACGACATATCGTGAGAATTTCCAATAGACAATCTCGTCCTCTGGAGAGAAAAATATTTTTTTTTCATACAGTGTTGCCCCTGCTCGCTTTGAAGTCGTTGAGTTTTTTAATAAAAAATTCGTTAAAGTTTTACAAAATCTAAAGCAAATTGCAGATTCAAAATTCGGGCTTCCAGGTGCCCATGTTCGGGTGGAGAATTACGATATTCAAAATTTGATGACCCTAAGTGCCGTTGTTTTTTCACAATGTCGAGAAACATGCGCACATTCATGCAGCTTCTGCATTATTTAATTTCTTTAAACATAATACAGGGCGATAATATTTGTTGACAACAGTTTGAAAAGTGATACGCCGTTTATAGTGATTCAAAACGAAATGCAGTCTCGGAAACTTATTAAAATAATTAGTATTAAAATTTATTAGTATTAACGTCTCTTTTGGGCTAAAAATTCTTTCAGTGGTAACAATCAAGCCCGTTGTGACAGGGAAGGAGGAGAAGAGAAAAGTTACTTTTACCAGTGTAAAGTACTTCTGCAAAAGGTACTTAACTCGATAGAATGCACAGTCTCTTAACAGCAGAACGAAATTTTATCAAACGGCAATCATACCTTTTACTTTTTTTTTGTTTATGTAATGAGTATAAATATTTCTTAATATAAATACAAGACTACGAGAATGTAAGAGCAAGTAATTTTTAATTAAAAAGGTAGAGTTTGTAATTTTTTTAAAATCGATTTCTTTTAAATTTAAAAATGCCAAAACATGAATATCTGTGTCATATAAAACAATTTTGTAATTGGAAGGTATATATCGACGACTTACAGTTGCGAGTATTTTTGTGGATAGGATGCATATCCTAATTCTGACTTTCTAGAACATTTCACTGGAAAGTTAATGAGATGCGGAAACATTTAAACAGGCAGGAAATGTGAAAGGTTAAACACAGTGTTTATGAAGGTGTCAAGTACTGCGTAAGGAAATCAAACAAGCGTGAATGTAATTGCGAAAGTTTGCGAAAATGGGAAACTTAATTTCTGAAGGCTATGTAGAATGATAAGGAATACTGTTATTAATTGTAAAACTGTAGCAGCATCAACCTACGTGATATCAACTAATGCGTCGAACTCTTTAGACCTGAAATATAACCGTGTAAGATGCAATCTTTCAACAAGTATTACTGAAAACAACTCATTAACAAAGAGTGCGTTAACTGTTGGTGTGAAAATGTTGCAATGTTGCGTTGAGCCATTTCATAATTTCGTTATGTTATCATAAAAGGAATTTTAAGCCTGAGATCAGGTATATTTAACGCTTAGCAAATGTGAAAGGCTTATTATATTTTCCGTATTTTGTCCTTTTTACTTCCGGAAGTATTATAATCACGAAAAATTTCGGATATCATATTTCAATGAAAATATCTATTTTGACCTCTATCGAATACAATTTAAAGATGTTTTTGAGTGGCATTCGTACGTAAGAACAGAATAAAGAATTCTTTTTCTCCCCAAAAATTATAAAACTGATTTAAAATTGTAAAATAGATTCTGAGGAGATTTTTTTTGTGGCGTCTTTGCGTACGTACGTACGTACGCACGTATGTATGTACGTACTTATTTATGTATGGCACATATCTTTCGTTGTACACGCTTCCTATCGCAATACTTTCCAAAATGAAAATGTTCTTGAATAAGCACGACTAGAGTGCCAAGTGATTGTGGCCACGAACGTCAACTGGAAAATAAAAATTGAATTAAAACAGCTTCGACTGCAAGTTTCTTTATTTTATATAGCTATTATGCATGGACGCTGCTCCGTCTTTTCCTTGCATTTATTATTACATTTTAGTCGACAGGATGGTTACCAGTAGCCCAAGACCTCAATGGAAAACTTATTCACCTCTTCAAGGTCATCGTTTTGTGATAAATTCAAAGGCAATGTGAAAGAAGTGAATCTTCAAATTTGTTTTTTCAGTGGTTAAGAATAACCTATCATCCTTCTGCCGCGGTACTTTGCAAGTGCTTCAAAAAATAATCACGAGTAGTGTTTACGAAATGAAAGTAATCTCTCGATAAATCCAGAAGTCGAATGTCTAGTAAAAAGTAATATCCAATTTGCTTCGGCCATCTCTCCAATATGTAGAACAAAAAAAAAGTGCTTTAAATCATCAGTGAATAAACTGTTAGGAGATTCAGCTTTATAGTGGGTTTAAGGTTACAGTGGATCTGAGTTTGTGCTTGCAAGCATGTGTGACAGAAAATTATTTGCGCTTTCGCTTTTTCTAATAGCTCTTCGTCAATAGACAGCTGAAAAATTGTTATCTTTGTGTGAATTTAACTCAGGAACGAGACAAAATTATTTAATAAGCCGCGGATTCTATACTTTTCATTTTAATTTTGCTTAAAATTTCAGCAATTTGATTATACTGTTTTGTAAAACTGTGAAATTCTTGTTCAATAATTTTTCTAATTTTTCATGAATATGTGTCAGCAAATTAAGTAACGAATTTTAAGCTATTTAAATTATTTTTAAGGAAGGATATTAAGGTAAATAATTATATTTTTGAATTTACGTTGAAAATTTTGAATTGTTCATAATAATTTTTGAGTGAATGATATAATTATGAAGCATTAGTATAAAATATAATAAACAAAGAGTGTTTTTCAGTAATATTATAGAAATCATAAGTAGTGTGGAATTATGTTAACTAATTTTAAAATTCACGGGTCATAATATGTTCAGATAAGCTTTGAAGGCTCCCACTCTTATTTTTTTCGCATATATAATACTTTTTTTATATAATGGAGTGTGGTGAATCTTTTTATCTATTAATGGAATGTTTTAGTGCAGTTCAAAAAGGCCAGTTGCCTTTAAACAAGGAACGGAGACCTTTATAAGCAACTGTCAAAGCAACGCTTAACCACTCATAATAGTTATTACACTAGTCAGTTTTAAGTGGATTTGCCCGTAAGATGGATATGTTCGTATTAAGAGAAAGCTGTGGGGTCTTCCAGTTTGTACAAAATTAGTAAATTAGAAATTTCGATAATAATAGTATATTTTTTCAA
The DNA here is from genome assembly GCA_000611955.2 of Stegodyphus mimosarum. Classification (NCBI taxonomy): domain Eukaryota; kingdom Metazoa; phylum Arthropoda; class Arachnida; order Araneae; family Eresidae; genus Stegodyphus; species Stegodyphus mimosarum. The sequence continues at coordinate 32,842 of KK115298.1, read as the reverse complement.
ATGATGTTTCAAATAAAAATTTAATAAGTTTATAAAATTTTGAAATTTTTTGCGATTTTGTAGTGTTAATGGATGTGTTTGAAATTCTTATATATAAAAAGTTTTAAAAGTGCTCCCTAAATAGATATAATTATGAAATTTATTTTCTTATTTTATGCTCACAAAATTATATGGTCCATATTATTATTGTAGAGCAGTGTAACTTTTGTATATTTGTTTTTCATTTCATCTAATTTGAAGATTTTTATGGCTATACATTATAAATTTAAACTTTGATAATTATACAATACTATAGGTCAGTTACCTTTATTAAGGAACGGAGACTTCTATGTGTAATTGTATTTAAGCATCCCACAACCATCAGCAAGTTGTCACGCTGATTTGCATTGTAGAGGATTTGCCCATTTTTGTCAAAGTTTATTTTGTTATTGTACTGAATTTTGTTACGTACTATATATTAAGTTCTCAAATCCATTCTACATTGCTTTACAATTAAGAAAATATGGATTATTTTATAAATAATTGATTCAAACTTCATGAATCTGTAAAAGAAAATTGTGGTTTTTATATTGGGAATATCAATCAATATCAAAGACTTTCAAGCTAAGAACTGCAAAATAATATTATGTTTGACATTCAAGCAAGGATTTTACAGAACTGTGAACTTTCCAGTATTTCTTGAAAACATTCGGTGAAAAATTCAATAATTTTACAGAAAAATGAACTTGCAGACTTTCAATTTGCATTTATCGCGAAAAAAGATATTTACAAGATCTGTCATGTTAAAAAATTATTTAGGTCAAAAATCTATAATTTTGTTTTCCACTATTGTGTTTTCCTTTCTTTTGCTACTGCTGTAATGCTTTTTTCTAAAAAGGCGTTTCTGTCGCCGCGCCTTTTTCTGTTTGAAGGGGGGATATGTAAGATAAAAAATATGTAAATCAAAATCTTTCATAAATTGTAAATCAATCATTCCATTTTGCATGGCCTGCGCAACGCTGATGACGTAATAATTGGAACTGAAACTTTCAACTCAAACCAAAACTTTTATCTTCGTGTGCTTCCATATTGACTAACTAAGCACTTCAGTTGCTCTCTCTTCACTGCTTGTTCGCTATTTCGTTGTGCGCTTTTCCTATCGCAATACTTTCCAAAATGAAAATGTTCTTGAATAGGCACGACTAGAGTGCTAAGTGATTGTGGCCACGAACGTCAGCTGGAAAATAAAAATGGAATTAAAACAGCCTCGACTGCAAGTTTCTTTATTTTATATAGCTATTATGCATGGATGCTGCTCCGTCGTTTCCTTGCATTTATTATTACACATATATTTATATATATATATATATATATATGTAAGAAAAATAAAGAATATGTCTAAATTAACAACGTAAATTTCCCTTCTCAATTCTAAAAATAATAACCTCTCTACGCACTGCGTCATTTCTAGATTGATCCATGCCATATGGCACTTACATAATTCTGATGATGTAAATGGAACTAAAAGTCAAGTAACCAATAATAATTTTACAGAAGTATTAACTATCCAATCAAAATGCATTGTAAACCAAAACTAACTCAGTCTCAATTGGGATTTCACCTTGAACGTAACGCACTTGCTCTTTACGCTTCGGTCTAGTTGGACTGCTGTCTGCTGCTTTCTTCTTTCTTGCTGAAAATTAATCTAAAATGTGAGCTATTTTGGAATAGGCACATTTCATGTGCCAAGTTGATTGTGGCCACAACAAGCGGAAATAAAAGATGAAGATTTAATCTGCCCTCGCCTCCAATTTCCTATTCGTTATAGATCAACACTTCTACGACGTTAAAATTCCTGTTGGTCATTACTACAGACTTTTTTTTATTACATATATATATATTTATATACTTTTGATGATGCCGATTGCAACCAAAAACGAAGGTGCGCATGTGTATATATTATAGCAGTCCCATATACAAAATTTCAATGGGCTGAGGCTACTCGTTTTTGAGTTATCCGAGACACATACTGACGTTATGAGAAAAATCTCTTCTGAATCCGTATTAAATCTATTTTTCAATCCGTTTTGGTAAACAGAGTCTTTTATTATGTCCTCACGTGCAGATGTCAGGCAAAAACTTCGTTTAAATCGATTCGAGAGCGGTCAAAATGTGTATTACTTTTTACTTTCTTGTAAAGGATACTATACAATCTCGGCATTTCTTTAAATTTTGCTGGATTTTTTAAAAAATGTTTTCACAAAAGCCGGCATCTTGCGAAATTACAACCTAAAGCTCTAAGTAATTTATTTGAATTTTTTGATTTACGGATAAGCTTCCGGTATTTCAAACGAAAGCCTCAGGATTTGTGTTCTGGGAAGTGTTATATTCCCATTTACACTCTATAACAAAAAAAATCGACGCACCAAGAAGGAATCGTCCGATTGCTTTGAAATTTCGTATGTACACATTTTTTGACCAAATACGCAAAATATTAAAATATGGTGTCCAATGAATGAATAGTGCAATCTCCAGAGCATCGGAACTGCGCATCCAGCACATGTATATAAGGAACTGTTCTTGAATTGTTAAAAACCTTTGTTGCACTGCGATTTAGGATACCTTTTAACGACTGAAAAAATGCTTCGCCGCAGAATTCGAGCTCATTAAGAGCAACTGTCAGAATTTATTGAAGGAGGTCAAAGAGGATTCAAAGAGGCATTTTGAGCAAATCGGGGAATTGCTCGTCATATGAGTCGAAGCGATGCGGCGATTAGAAGATGCTGGCAAGAATGGGCGGATAATGGCAGATTTCAGCGTCATGATGGTAGCGATCAACTTAAGGCTACAAAAGATCGGGAGGACAGAATGATTGTCAGATCAGCTGTCACAGCGCCTGATTTATCGCTATCAACCATCAGACGTGGACGAGTGTCCGCCATGATCATTCACAGACGGCTGATAGAGCGAAATTTAAGCTCGCTCGTACCGACCATTACGCCACCTGCCACTCATGCCTGCAGCCAGATTACAGCGGTGCTTGTCTCGATCAGTTTGGAATAATGCTGACTGGGGACACAGAGTCTTTAGCGACGAATCCTGCTCCAACTGTGTCGTGACGACCGTCGAAGGCGTGTCTGGAGACACCCAGAGCAGCGGGCCGATCCTACTTTCACTATTCCACGCCACACAGGCCCTCAATCAAGAGTTCCTCAATCTGTGGTGCTATTTCTCTTGATAACCGGACCCCTTTGGTCGTCATTATAGTCGCACTTACAGCACAGCGGTACGTGGGCGACATTCTGAGACCTGTTTTGCTACTGTTCCTTTTGCAGTATCCTGGCCTTATTTTTCAGCAAGAAAGTGCTTTCGGCAAGTGCCAGACCAAATACGGTACGTGCTGCTATGAACTGTCTTACACATTGTCAAATACTTCCTTGGCCAGCCAGATCTCTCTGCCACCGAGCATGTCTGGGATATGATGGGAAGGCGACTGCTCTACCAGTAAATGTTAATGACCTAACTCGACAGCTGGAGCAAATTTGGCAATAAATACCGCTGGAGACCATCCGGGAGATTTATCAGTCTGTGCTTCGCCGTGTGGCAGCTTGCATACAGGCTAGAGGTAGGTCAACACCTTATTGAGCTCGTTACTCTGTAACTATGTAACTCTGAAATAAATCATTCAATTTTTCTGAAATTTTAATCATTTTTTACTCTGTACATAATCTCCCTATCCACCAATTTTTGTCTCCATCGGACCAACTCCTTCTTGGTAGGTCGATTTTATTTTGTTATAGAATGTATTTTGTTTTATTTTACATAAACATTTCTTCATAAAAATGATTTTTAATTGAGATAATTAAACAAATTAACTTTTTTAAAATGAATGAAAGAAAAATAACCTAGAAATAAACTATTTTTAATGTTTTTATTAAAATATAGCAGTTATGAGATGCGCACGCCTATAAGTAAGTCAAACATTTTGTGGGAAAACACTAAATTATATTTTTAATTGCTAAAAAATGTCAGAAAATTGCCTTTCGTATAGAAGGAATAAAAAATCATTCTCCTGTGCGTTAATTACTGAGGCTTCTATTCTGAACAAGTGTTGAAATGCACGTGAAAAAATTCACAGTTCGCATATTATCTGATGTACTGTCTACAGGCAATAATTATAAATGTTGAAAAAATATATTTCCCACATTGAAGTTAAAAGAAAACAGTCTCAAAGAAAAGTTTTAATTAAACTAATCCATTATTCAATTAAAAAAGAGACACGCTAATGTGGAATTTCATATTATGCAGAAAAACATTAGGCTGGCGTAAATTTTTCAATTTAATTCTATCAATTTCGAGGGCGATCATACATAAGACCATGTTCAAAAGTCTGGTGTGTTACACCGCATGACGTCCTTGTAGGGAATATTAAATTATATGCATTTTTTTCTGCATTTCATTTAAACTTATTTCCTCGAATTTCATTAGAGATAAATTTGTCACTCAATTAATTAAGTTCTCAATTTGGGACAATGCATTAATACATAAAAACTCAAAAAATATCTTCATTAAACACTGAAAGATATAGAAAAAACATAAAACCCCAAATACAGTTAAAAGAATTAAAAAAACAATTTTTACAATTCAAATTACAATTTCTACGCAAAAACAAATAATTCAAGGCAAGGTACGTAATTCATGAGGTAAGAAGGCAGATTTTTCGGTGCACAAAACTAAAAGTTTCCTTTTGGCCCCACTGGGCAAAAAGACTTTAATTCACTATTCTGCTAAGTTTCAAATGTAAACAAATATGCAATAAAATATGCGGTAAAAAAATTAGGTTTAGCCGCACTTAAACAGCTTTTAAATTGTTGATAATTTTATAACTACTGCATGCAGATTAACTAAAGGTATAAAAACCTTAACCGAAAGATAAGAATAACATAACTCAGTCATTTTTAAAGCAAAAAATGCACAGTTTACCAAAATATAACATGTAAGAATAAAAATAGTTGAGCTCACTACTGAGCAGAATAACAGAGTGGGTATATATATATATATATA
>KK115298.1:0-24888 GCA_000611955.2 Stegodyphus mimosarum | reverse complement strand
ACTTACTGCAACTCACTGTCGGCTGCGGTTAGCCTGGCGTAGAGAGCATGCATTGTGGACACCGCAACAGTGGGCTTGTGTGATGTTTTCCGACGAGTTCAGGTTTAGCTTGCAGTCTGATTCTCGCTGGACTTTCATATGGAGAGCTCCAATTACCCGTTACCACCAAGAAAACATCATTGAACAACACCGTTACGGTGGTGCAGGAGTGTTCGTTTGGGGTGGAATTATTCTGGGTTCCAGAACTGACCTGCATGTTCAAATTGGAACCCTGACAAGCCAAATCTATCGGGACGTCATTCTGGAACAACATGTACGTTTGTTTCGGGGCGCCATGGGCGCACAATTTGTGTTTATGGATGACAACGCCCGTCCTCACCGTGCAAACATCGTAAGCGAATGCCTTCAATCGGAGGATATTACCCGTATTGACTGGCCAGCATTCTCACTGGACTTGAATCCAGTAGAGCACGTGTGGGACATGCTTGGCCGACGAGTTGCAGCCCGTCAACCTCCTCCTACGTGTCTACCGGAACTTCGGAGAGCATTGCCTTTTGAGTGGTGTAATATACTCTAAGATCAGATCGATAATTTGATACTCAGCATGCCTAGGCGTTGTACGGACTGTATTGCATCGTCTGGGAGACATACAATGTATTAACAATCATACCAACCATGTAATATTGGTAATATAGGTTTTTTTTTGTAATTTGCTCCAGGTCCAGGGAGAAAAAATCGCTAATTTTTTTAATAATATCAAACATATAGCATCTTTTTTTGCTCTTTACCTTTTGTTTAATAAATAAGCTTTACAAATAAGTCAAATTTGTTTTGCTTCTAACTCTTCCTTTGCCTGATTTTGCATTATCATTAATTTATGGACATGAGTGAAATATTTTAGATTGGTTACCACAGTTCCCAGATCTGAGCCGAACAGAATATCTGTGGGGTCTTTTAGGGTCTTTTAATGTGAAATCTATTCTAATACTCAATATCATCTGAAGCTCACTTAAAAAGACTTTTGAACAAGTTTGGATAGCATAAATGCAGAAGAGTGCCATAAACTAATAAGTAGTGCGCTGAGCAGAATTGCTTCTGCAATTAGAGTTGAAGGTGAAAACATCAAATATTAAAACTGAGAATAAATATTGCTTATGTTCAGTGATAAAAAACTGTTTTTTTTATTTATTTGAAAACTCTTTCAAATACATGTATTGTCATCAGAAGCTTAATACTTTTGATCAAGGCTGCACATCAAATAAATCACAATTATTTGTAATATGGAATAGGAAATATAAGTTCGATTAAAAACAATGCTGCGTTTACAATAATCTGAAATTAAAGGAAAAAGCATGAAACACTTAGTTTGGTGAGTATATTCCTATCGAAATGTAACAAAATAACAATATAAGCTGCCATTATTATATATAAAATGGCAACAACAAAAATGAAAACGATTGAATGCCCACGGCAAATGAAAGCAGCTGGTAAAGCAGAACAAGAATGCTATTTTTCTTAACCCTCGAGCTAATACAACAACAAAAACTCTCCAGCTTCGAAGAACGATAATAAAAAAATTCATTAACTATGCAATGATTGAGAAATTTAATAAACGTTGACAAAATTCTTTTAGTCGGAAAATAAGACGACATTAATTCGCTTACTAAGCACTTAGAAGATTTCCATTTCACCTATCAAAACCTTTCTTCAAAATGGAGCAAAAGAGGCAATGCCGAAAATTCCAAAAACGATGTTTTTAATTATGCCCAGATTAAACGTTCGGTGTTTCTGACGGATTTTTTTTTTTTTTTTTTAGTTTTAGCAGATCTTAACAGAATACCACAGAATCCTTAATACTACGGAAAAAAATAATGAAATGCATTCCCTTATTCTTGTTTACCAATAGAATAATTATTTATCCTTTTCTATTACGAATTTAAAAATTTTTATACGACGATAGAGAAACACAGAGAAGGCATATTTTTGGAGAAAAGAATATAAAGTACGAAAAATCATACACAGTCCAGTCACATTAAAGTGACCATCTGTCAAAAGCCAGAATAACCACCTTTCGCAGAGCGGACTGCTGCGAGACGTGCAGGAAGAGAGTCACATAGGTCCCTGAAGGTGTTCTCTGGGATGTTGAGCCATGCCGACTCTAATGCCGTGGCCAGCTGCGCTAGATTACGCGGTTGAGGATCCATGGCGCGAACAACTCGATCGAGATGGTCCCACAGATGCTCGATTGGGTTTAAGTCAGGTGAGTTTGCTGGCCAGGGGAGGACGGTAAACTCATCCTGGTGCTCTTCGAACCACGCACGTACACTGGCAGCTGTATGGCACCTCGCATTGTCCTGCTGGAAGATGCCATCATCCTGAGGAAAAACAATGCGCATGTAGGGGTGAACATGGTCCGCAAGGACAGATGCGTACTTGTATTGATCCATTGTGCCTTCCACAATGATCAGTGAACCTAGAGAATGCCAGGAAAACATTCCCCAGACCATAATGCTCCCGCCTCCAGCTTGGACCGTTCCGGCAATGGTTGCAGGGTGGTTCCTTTCAGAGGTTTCACGCCTTATACGCCAACGTCCATCTGTCCGATGGAGCATAAAACGCGATTCATCCGAAAACGCAACCTGTCGCCACTCAGTGGACGTCCAGCTGCTGTACTGGCGTGCAAATTCTAGCCTTCGCCGTCGATGAACAGCAGTCAGCATAGGTGCACGAACCAGGCGTCTGCTTCGGAGGCCCAGACGCAGCAATGTTCGCTGAATAGTACTTTGGGAGACACTTTTGGTAGCCCCTTGGTTCATTTTGGTGGTCAGTTGCTCAACGGTAGCCCGTCTATCTGCCCGAACGCATCTCCGCAACCGTCGTTCGCCTCTGTCATCTATGGCCCGTGGTGCACCACATTTGCCACGTCGCTGATTTTGGACAGTCCCATTTTGCCATGCACGGTACACTTTTACCACGGCGGCACGCGAACAGTTCACAAACTCAACCGTTTCGGAAATGCTTCCACCCTTGGCCCGAAAGCCAATGATCATGCCCTTTTGGAAGTCGGATAAATCGCTTCGTTTCTGCATTACGCCAACGATTGAAATGTTTTCCGAAGCCCTCACACACCCTTTATATACGCTCAACTGCACTGTGCTGCCACCTACCTTCTGTGATTGGTTATTTAACTCTGACATGGAAAGTACGTGGTGGTCACATTAATGTGACTGGACTGTGTAATTTACACTATTTGTGAATTTTCATCCATCTTCATTTATCAATTTAGTCAAACTGGACTGACATTGGATTTATATAAAAACGCTATCCATTTCTGCAAGTTATCGCTCTATACTGAATTAAGGTGAAAAAGTCTTAAGAATGTTAAAATCTTTTTACTTAATCTTTGAACTCTTAAAATTAACAGAAGACACTATTTGTTTTGCAGATCAAGCTCCGTCACTTGCAGGTATTTAAAATAATATGAAACTGAAAGTTTATCAGATATTTTCTCCTTCGTTTTAGCATGCCTTCGTGGTTAGCTGTAGCACACTCGGCGCGTGTTTAAAAGGTCCAGTCTCGAATCTCGACGAGAGCATTGCACATTTTTCATGTCTCCAGCATCAAAATAAATTAATGACTCTAAAAGTGGAGCCCGAACTCAAAGGTGGCTGATGATAGGTCGTCACCCCAGGATTTGTGAATTCTGTGAAGCGACTGGGTTCCCTGATAACTAGTCGCCCTTTAAAAGGGGGAGTATATAAGATATTTTCTCTCTCCTTCCAGCATGCCCTCGTTGTGTGACGGACGTGTATTCGGGAAGTCCAGGTTTGAGTCCCGGCAAGGTCATTACTCATTTTTCCTGTCTCTTGCTTCAAAATAACACAATGACTCTACAAGTTTAAATTTATGTAACGTAGTGTAAGACTATACACATAATCTACTTAAACTGGCTAAACGTATTCATGGCGCACCTTCAACTTTGAGTAGCAATGTGGCTAAAACCGGAATAAATATTGACAGAGCTGGCGACTGTACGTAATTGCAATGGAGCATACTACAAGCTCTAAAAAGCATACGTATGCGGTTTATATGGCTCCAACGGGGGCCTTAGTAAGATAAGAAATTTAAGCCTCTGAGAGAACATGAATTTGGAAAGCTAATAGGTGAAACCCCGAGAACAGTCAAGAAGGTAATTTAAAGGTGGAAGTCCATCCAAAGAATATATATTGTTATATATAGAGGTTCTTTGGTCCATCGTCTCCTGTACTGCAAGTGTGCGAGCCAAATGTGCCCGTACGAGAAAAATATGCCAGTCAAATGTGCCAATGCAAGTGCGCCAGTACGAGAGACAAAAGTCAAGATCCGCAAGAAAGCAAGTAACCCTCGGAAGTCCAAGCTAACAAGCGGGCGTTCCCTACTCGTCATCACCGATTTCGCTCGAATTTATAGGGCATGCAGGACTCTGCTAGAAATGAAAGTACCCGAAGTGGGAACTCCAGATGGCCAAGCGTTTAGAAAATAAAAATTTTGACGCTGCGCTCGCACCGTATAAGCCATTTACGTTAGGGCGTTTTCCAAGCAGCGGTTGGCGCAGCGGTAAGAGCTTGGAGTAGTATTGCGATAATCGTGGGTTCGACTACCCGTGTGGAGTTTTTTTTTTCTTTTCCTCAATTTTTATATTATTCTTTTTCCAACTAAGCAAAGAGGTGAATATTTTATTTTATTTATTTATTTATGCTCAAAAGGTATAGAAAAGGTAAACATTTCGGACTTTTCAACAAGGGATTGTCATTCAAGAGCATACGAAAAGACTTCGTACATGAAAATTCAAAACTTTATTTGTCGACATTCGATGATTACATGGGTCGAGAGGATATTTATCGTAAACACAGGGAAAACAATAATAATTTCTGCATCTAGCACACGTCATAAAGCCGTATTTTTACAATAACATGTTGTTTCAACGTTTCCATAGAAAAGCATACTTAATTGAAATTCATAAAGCATTCTCTCTCATCGCAAAGTTTAGAAGCGAACCACGCGTAACGTAACATGTTACCGAATATTGGGGCGGATAATTGATGATGAGCAATCGAATGTATTTTTACAATCATATCGGGAAGTTATTTCTCTTTCTTGCTCGATGAGATAAGAACAATTTTTTTATTTTTTTAATAAAGTTTTTCACCTGACAATAAAAATATACATCGCAAGGTTGCACCAGTGGGGTACATTTACGGGGAATTACTTTGATGCTACATGTTGGCAATCCTTCTTCATCTTAGAAGAGTTCGTCGTATAATTGCGGATTTGTTTGTCCTCCCCACGAGTCAACCAGCAGAAGAAATTCGTTCTCTTGTACGTACGTTAAGAGACTTAACTTGTCTTAACTTGTACAAGAGAACAAATTTCTTTTGCTGGTTGAAACAACGATGACGTTTAAACAACGATGCTATTGTAAAAATGCGGCTTTATAACGTGTGCTAGATGCAGAAATAATTATTGTTTCCCTTGTTTCTACGATAAATATCATCCAGACACATGTAATCATCAAATGTCGACAAATAAAGTTTTGAATTTTCATGTACAAAGTCTTTTCGTATGCTCTTTAATTACAATCACTTGCTGAAAAGTCCGGAATTTTTACCTTTGCTATGCCTTTTGAGTATAAATAAATAAATAAAATAAAATATTCACCTCCTTGCTTAATTAGAAAAAGAAAAATATAAAAATTGAGAAAAAGAAAAAAAGGTCTCCACACGGGCAGTCGAACCCACGATCATCGCATTACTACTCCGAGCTTTTATCGCCACGTCAACCGCTGCTTGGCAAACGCCCTCCCGTAAATGGTTTATGCGGTGCGAGAGCAGCGTCAAAATGTTTATTTTCTAAACGCTTGGCCCTCTGGAGTTCCCACTTCGGGTACTTTCATTTCTAGCCAAGCCCTGCATGTCCTATAAATCTGAGCGAAATCGGTGATGACGTGTAGGTAATGCCGCCTTGTAAGCTACGAAACTTTGGTCTATAGGCGTCTGGGAACAAATGACGCCTAGAGACCAAATATCTTTCGCTCTAGGTGTCATTTCATATCCTGACCAAATGCTTTTCTGCAGTTATTTGGTAAATAGTAACTTCTGAAAAATTTTCAACATAACAGATAAGTCCAGTGTTGAAAAAAGGCTTATTTAGTAGTGTAGCCCATTATGGATTCGATTTTCAAGTTATCGTAGATCAGCTTGTTCCTATTCAGATAATGAGCATTTACAATTCATCTCATAATCTTATTCCATACTACATGAAGTTTGTGGAAGTCTGCATTTAAGGCTGAAGCCCAAGGTGAAGAGATACGTTCCTGGATTACCTCTGGGCAAACCAATTACGTATAAAAGTAGAGAATGCGCATAGCAAAAGAAGAGCCCTGGGCAATCCTGTAGTGATGATTTTTAGCTGATAGACATCTCCTTTAGAGCTACTAAAAGCTAAACATTCAAACTCTTAGCTTAAATGCTCGATAACTAATTAGCGTTCTGGTGAGGATTACAGAAAGAAGAAGTTATAGTAAATTTCCAAATCATAATAATTGATTAATTAATATAAAATCCTACAGCAGAGTTAGCAGAACATTTAGAATTATAAATCGTGGATTCTCTTTTTAAATAAGGGCTCATATTAATGAACAACTTAAAGATTTGCTTTGCTGGTAGTTGTAAATAACTAGTAAAGTGAATTTTTTAAGTATTTCGTCATAACGGGCCTAATAAGCAATACTCTTCTAATTGGTTTTCATTTGTTCATAATTTAAGGTTTCCATATTTTTTGTAATGACATGAACTGTTTTTATCTATTTGTTTATTTATTGAAAGCACTTTTTTCAGTTATTTTGCGACTGTGTCTCGCGTATATTATTTAAATTCGAACATGTTGTTGCGACTTATCTCACTTGTCTGACAGTAACATCAAAACAAGCCTACGAAATTCATTGTGGTAAGCAGTGCAAGATTGTCTCTGTCGTTGCAAGAGAATGAGCACCATGCATTTGACAGTACTACGTTGCTCAGTTCCACACCTAATTTTGAAGGAGAGCACTCCAGGGTGACGGGTCCGAGCGTCTCCCAACCCTCTTCCCTTACCCACAACCTCTCGAAAGGACTTTCGTATCGCCGTATATTTAGTTCCCCCGAGCTCCACAGACTCTGTACATTTACGAACATCCTTCTTTCTCCAAAATTCGAGATTAAGTCATTCGGCAAGGCAGTCAGCATTGCTAACTACTATCCTAGTTGGCTTGTATGTATTTTCCATGCCCTAGACAAATCGTTCAAAATTGCAGCTAATGTTGCTTGAGAAACGAATTTTTCCATTTTGTTTGTTGATTATAAAGCTGGTTTTTTTTGATAAAGCAAAATGACAAGTTATTTTGAAAGAAAGGGTAAATTTAATTCAATAAAATGCAAAATTATCAGACGTCATACAACGTGTGGTATCATCTCCGTCGACATTCCTGGTGCTTACAAAACGAAGGCGATACTTTTGGCTGTAACTCAAAATAGAAATGTAAAATTAAAACTAAGTTAACAATCAGCCGAAGCTGCACATAGGTAATTAAGGTGAGTTTGCTCGTAGTCTTGCCACCGACTTAGACAAACCGGCAATTAACATGCAGTCAAATTTGTCAAATAGCAAGCTTTAAATGTTAGCGAAACAACGTGGCTAAAAGGTGGAACACGTTCTGTCTGAAGTAACTCAGACACCAGCTTAAATAGTATTTAACTACTATTTAAGCTGGTGTAGCATACCGCGTGAAACTGAAATATCTCATTCTGGAAGGAAATGGAAATGAGAGAAGACAGAGAAGATAATTAACTGAAAAAAATTGGTTAGTTTAAAACTAAGGGCTCCTTATAAAGTAAAAAATATATTCAATCAATAAACAAACCAGTATTTCGAACATATATTTTAGGGAACTTGCAAGGTTCGCAAAAAGAATGATTTATGAAAGACGTTTTGGGTTTCTACTCCAGCTGCGGTTTACATTAAGAAACGTAAATTATAAAATCAAATCATCTACAGAATGCTTTACACACCACTTTTAAAAAAAACTGCAAAATGATAAAAAAAAGGAAGAACACTTTAATTTTATAAGAAAATATTCCCACCAAAGAGAGTTTTTATAAGCGGCGAACATGCTTTTGTAAGAGAAATGGAGTAGGTATTTTCCATTTTCACGGCAGTTTAACAACAAAGCTGTCTTTACTGGCGCACAGCGTATATTTTAATCATAAATGCAGGGAAAGGTTTCGTGAAAATCGTTTCCCTTAGACGACCACTACTAAATGTGACCAATATTTTCGAGCACGTCAATAAACTCAGGTTCTGAATATCATAAACAGTCAATTCTTTAAAGCGACCACTTCCAAAGAAGATCATAAGTAATCGTTTTTGGAATTGACTGCGGTATCTAAGGCGACTTAAAAGAAAGGGATGTTATTTGTCTGAAATAATTAGTCTAATTAAAATGTATTTATTATCATTTATTTATTTTTTATTTTATTCTTTTTTAAATTCATTAAAAGTTTTTCTGTCGTATTTTAGTTTGGGTTTGGGAAAATCTAATCATCTTCCTCGAACATTCAGTTAAGTTGTAATTCGAAATCTTTTAAATGTAAAACATTTACGTAAATTAAAACTTCAGTTATAAATCTTCATGTAAATATTTATAGCACACAGGCGTAAATTAAAATTTAAACTAATACTCGAAAACTACCTTATATTTTTACAAAAGCTTACTCAACTTCATTTTATAGGTTGATATTTTTTAACTTTCTATAGCACGTATTTTCTGTTAATATATAAGTAGTGGCACCAGTTTTCTTCTTCGAAAACCTCTTGGAAAACTACAAAAGCCCTTCCAATTGCATTAAAAATCTTGTCTAGTTACACGACAATCAACAAACAAAGGGAAAGTATTTTGTCTGATATTATAACCGTGTTATTATAACTTAAAAGAAACAGAAAGTCATCAGGTCAGTTAAAGAAATATAGATTAATTCGCGTATAAACGTAATTAAATTGTAATTAATACTGAAATATTGCTTTTAACTCCTTTGTTTTATTACAAAGAATTTGAAACAGTAACAAAGTAAATTAAACAGCAAAATATTTTTAATCTTCTTTATTTTACAATGCGGTTTTCACTTAGAACATGCAATTTTCAATAGTACGTAGCGTATTCGGAAACTAAGTACCGTTTCATTCTAGCGCCGTCGTAGCGCTGTGGTAGGTGTCCCGTGCATGCGCACTAGTCTTTCTTGTTCCCTGACTTTCAATTGTCGCCATTTTGGTTGCTCTATGTTGTGTTTTCAGTTTGCTGTGCACATTCAAAATGTTTAAGACAATTAGTTCTCCCTCTGACTGTGAGATTCGTGTCGTGATTAAATTTTTGAACGCGAGGAATGTTAAACCGGCCGAAATTTATCGTCAAGTGATAGAAGTTTACGGTGAATACGCGATAAGTGATGGAATGGTGAGAAAGAGGGTAAGAATGTTTAATGGAGGTCGAACAAATGTCCACGCCGAGGCTCGGAGTGGTCGGCCTTCTGTTGTCATCGATGATTTGGTAAGGAAAGTTGATGAAGCAATTCATGAGAACAGACGTTTCACAATGACAACTCTTTCAGAGGCATTTCCACAAATTTCACGTACTGTTTTGTTCGAAATTGTGTCTGACCGCTTGAATTATCGCAAACTGTGTTCCCGATGGGTTCCAAAAATGCTCACTGATGTTCACCAAACAAAGCTACTTGGTAGTGCCCTGACATTTCCTCACGCGGCACAGTGATGAGGGAGAAAACTTTTTAAACCAAATTGCGACAGGTGATGAAACTTGGGTGCGTCATTTCACACCAGAATCGAAACAACAATCGATGGAGTGGAGACACACTCATTCTCCGAAAAAAGCAAAAGTTCAAAGTGACAATGTCATCACAAAAAATCATGCGCACTGTCTTCTGGGATTGGAAAGGCGTTTTGCTTACTGAATTTCTTCCCAGAGGTGAAACCATTAATGCGGCACGATATTGTGAGACTTTAACAAAACTGGCGCTGTCTGACTATCATTTGTTCCTGCACATGAAGCGCGAGCTTGGTGGCAAGCGCTTTGGATCTGACGATGACACGAAAAATGCTGTGGAGTCGTGGTTATCGAAACTGGCGGGAAGTTTCTTTGACGATAGTATACAAAAACTGGTCACCCGCTATGACAAGTGTTTGATCATTGGCGGAAACTATGTTGAAAAATGGTTTAAGACATGTATTTTCATGTAAAAATAAAATTGGATTCGAAAACATTGTTTTACTATTTTTTTTCCAAAACGGTACTTAGTTTCCGAATACGCCTCGTAATAAAACAGTCAAAGGAAAAAGCATTCTTTCAGCGAATGAACATCAAATTCAATTTTAAATTCCACAAAGAGTTCGTAATTAGGCAACGCCAAAACAAATTAGAAAAAAGTTTGTATGTATAAATTCTTAAGCTCTTCTGGTGTAAATTATATTTTTACGAGACCGCTGCTGTTTTGAAAATTTTTAAATTTCGCTTCAGCTGTCTAGAAGATTAAAAACCGTTCACTTAATTTCTGGAGTTCAGTTTGTAAGGAATTATCACATTGCGTTTTGTCGTGATGTAAGTAGTTGGTACTTTCAGTTGGCAAGTATTCGAATGTCGGATAAATGGTTCGAATGTCCGGTAAAAGTGCAATTTTTCCTGTCCCATAAAAATATAAAGAAATGTCTTTGCAAGTTCTTTTAATGAAAAAAACATACAGTCGGCTAGCTCGCCAGAATTTGAAACCAGATCAAACATTTAAAGTTTAGCGAGCTTAACAATTTGGCCATTAATGATTCACGTGTTCATATTCATAAAATCGCCCCTGTACAGCATCAACAGTGCTTAGAGTTGCCACTATACAGGACGAACAGTGCATAGAATTTTCACAGCACAAGATTGACATTACATAGCATTTTCATCGCCTAGGATCGAAACTATGTTCCATCGTCATGGTTTAAAATTGACACAGGCAAATGCCAAAAAGAAGTAGCCGGTATATGATCGAAGCTACAAAACAAAATTATAATAATGATGCAGTACTGAATAAGAATATTGATGCATATTTATAACCTGCATAGGCTTAATTTCGATACCTGAATACCATCGATATAGAATAAGATTGGTACACTGAGAGAAAAAAAAAGGGACAGTTCTATATGTTCCACTCTACTGGGCCCATTGACGAAATTCAACTTGCGTTTTTCATGTTTCGAAAGCGCGACTTAGGATATGTATTACATTTATATATATAGCATCATTCGACTATAGGTATTTTGATAGAAAATCGGTCTTTTTCTGAAATGACATGCCAATCTTTTTCCATATTTCGATTCTACGGCTCAAAGTATTCCAATCTGTCAAGTTTTGTAAAAATCGCAGGAGTAATTTTTAAAAAAATTATCTCGCAAAACTTTAGCTCCTCCATTTTAATTGAATTTGGTTTATATTTATTAATATCTTTTTTTATTAAACTTATTTGTTTCTTCTTTCCCATTTCGAAATTTATGTTCATTCGAAATAAAATTCATCCATTTTTATGATTTATTTTTTAAATTTGTATTTTAAAATAGTTTTCATAAATCTTTCGAAAAACATTTTAAATAATAACCTATAAAACGTTTACAATCATCTTAAAGTAGATGTATTTCTAAGCATACCTGCAAAATATATTTATTCAAAATTTCCTAAGGTATACGTGAATTTACATTTTGGCGCGTTTTGAAATTTGGCGTATGTATTATAAGTGATAATAACGAAATGTGGTTTAGGCACTTTGTTAAAATTATTTGAAAGTATGAACGGTGACGTTTTTTCTGCTCGTGGACGAGGAGAAAAAGGAAAGGAAAATAGGTTACTATAAACTAAGAAGTTCGATAAGTGAATAATTCTTGGCGCAAACTGAAAAAATTCCGTTAAGATAAATTTTTTGATTTATCAGTCAAGTTCTCACCAAAAATTACAATATTTAATATCTAGGCATAATTTGAGGCATAGAATCGAAATGTGGAAAAGCATTGGTATATTGTTTAAGAAAAAGTCCGATTTTATGTCAAAATGCCGAAGTTAAAATAATGCTATACATAAATCTAAAGTATATCCTAAGTCGCTCTTTCGAGAAAAACGCAATTTGAATTTCGTCAATCCAGCCCCGTAGAACTTGAGATATAATACTGTTTTTTTTTTCACAGTGTACATTATAGACTGACACTGTGTAGAACCAACACCAGCAACGGATCAAACAGCGTAATATCGACATCGGCAAAGAATCGACATGACGTAGATGGACGCCAACAGAAGGTCAGTATGGTGTGAGATCGACAGTAATTATCGGCATATCATCGACAATAATTGAATAAGAATACTGACTCTCATTTATCACCTGCACAGCCATAAAATCGACAGTGCTTAGGATCGATACATGCTTGCTGTCGATACGGGGTGGGATCAGCATATTGTAATTTGACACTTCTTAAAATTAACAGCAGCATAAAATCAGCATAGCGTATGATCGACGTCGGAAAAAAATGACAAAGAGTAGGATTGAATTTAGAATAAAATCGATCCTGTACAGAATCGACTTCTGGAGAGAACTGACATAGTATCGACAGGGCGTTTTGACATTGGCATAGTATCGACGCAGTGTAGTATCGCGTAGGTTCCACATCGAAATACAGCATTTATTAGGCCGTCGTAGATAAGGTTTTTAATTAGAAGAATTTAATAATAAGAGGTCTAGTCAAGAGAAAAAAAAATATTTTATCATATTATTATTTTTACAATACCTGGAAAGAAATTATTTCAGCTCACTTGAGGTATTGAGTGACATTTAAAGTTTGACTACTTATTAAATCAACTATCGGAAAGCATGCATGTCTAGACAAACTAACTATTAAAGTAAGGTATAAACTTTCAATGCTAGAGTCAACTACACTTTCCTACTATACTGCTCACTTAAATGAAATGGACAAAATATTTCTCATAAAAATTCCCCTAAAAACTGAAATAATTCATTTTAGTTAATATATTTAATGCCTTATTATGTCAATAAGTTAAATATTTTCCTATATTTGCATAAAAATATAGTATATGTATTCCAGTTTACAAGTATACAAACGTTTCAGCTTCCTTTTAATATAAATAATTTATGTATACATATTTTATTTGTGAAATTATTTGGAACTTTATATCATGAAAGCTGAATTTGTTAGCTATTATCTGTTAATTTTCTGTTATTTCTTCTCTTGAATTAATAAACTCATATAGTAAATGTTGTCTAGTGTCCGAATGGATAAGAATCATTTGAAAAGAGTAGTTCGACCGGTTTCGAATCCATTGAATAGGCTAGCTGCATGAGCTTTACCATGTTTTTATTATGTGCAAATCTGTCATGAAGGTATTCTCCGCTTAACAGATAGCCCTTGCATGCTTTACAATAACATAATAAACAGAAATCATATACAAGGTGTTTCAAAAGTGATGGAACAAACTTCAAAGGTGGTGAAACACACCAGAAGAAACGCTTTTAACAGAATGCATAGTCACATGTTAAACGCTAAGATATAAGAAGGCATTTTCCGTTCTCCACGCATATTGTCTTTTACAACGCAAAGACAGATGATGATCTCCACCTTCTCCAGAATGATATATCCGCCCATTTTATGTCATAACAAGGATGCGTGAACCACAAAACTGAAGAATTAACCACGAACGGTTCATTTTCACATGACGCATTAAGTCTGGAGCTGAGGTTGCTTCTGAGGAGATGACGATTGGGGCACGTAAAGAAATGAAAACACTGTCGCTTATCTAAATTTACGTGGATGTTTTGAGAACATTTCAGGGAAACTATCTATTTACATTATCAAATATAAAAGTCATCATCTGAGAAACAAAGCCATGCCAAACAGAGGAGCACGTACAAGCACAATACATGAAAAATGTAAAATACAAATCGTAAAATAAACGTAATACACAAAGAATAATGACCATGGATGCGAAACCCAAGAAAACTGCTCTCATGGAAACATGACATTTTTTTAGCTGAAAAAGACAGCATGGATGGAAAATAGAAATTGTCTTCAGGAACTAACCGCTTAACGTTTTACTACGCATTCTGAAAAATTTTTTTTCGGTGTATTATATTGTCCTTTAAAGCGCGTTGCATTAGTTTTGAAACACACTGTATCGCACCTCGATTGCATTTGATTTTATACATACAGTGTCATATCTGAATAGAATATTTCTTCATTTACTTCTTATTTTTCCTTAAAAGGGTGGACGTTTTCGTGGTTTTTATCATGTGTAACGTGTATACGAACCAGTTTTCGTTAGAAAGTCCACCATAAAGGCATCCTTTCCCTTAGGCAGATAACCCTCAAGTGTTTTATCATAATCACCTAAACAAAACCATCCAAGTAAAACCTTAAGAAGGTAAAAAATGAAGAAGTCCTAATTTTCCTTTTAAACCATACTGATCATTGGCTTTATCTTTACAGAATTTATCAATATGTTATATATTGACATTACAAACTTTTATTGAGTGAAATTTGTGCAAAAATGAAATCTTCAATTACGATATATTTTCCAGTTAATATGCATATAAATGATTAGTGTCATTTAAGACATTTTTAAATAGTAATTATTTTAGTTAGAGGAGTACCTAAGAATTTAATTCGAATATTTATAATTTTTATCTTAGTATACGATTAAAATCTTCACGATTTGAAGTGCCACTGAATTAATCGTCCAATAAATCATCTTCACTTTCAAATTAAAAATTTTCTTACCCAGTTATAATAACAACAAAAATAATAAATTTTTACGACCCGCAATATGAATGGAAAATGATTTCTTAATCACACCCTAGGGATATAAAATCATCTCTCATTCGAACACGTTTCTTAATTACTGTTTGAAGTCCTGTCAAAACTTCTGAAAGTACGATGATGCTTTCTAACTGTCCATATCACATAAAAATGGGACAGTCAAAGTTAATTACTGATGTTCACATTAGAGTGCTATTAAAAATTTCATTCACGCTGACATAGACAGCATTTTTACCGGTATCTGTTTGCATTTAAATGTAAAGTTTTAGTTGAATTTTCTTTAAAAAAACGAGCTAATGAATTACGAATACTGTAACTTCCATTGACGTATATTAAAAGAGCGTTCCCCCCAAAATTAAAAATAAGGTTCGAGTAATTTGTTTGTTATAAACGTAAGAAATGCTTTAAATTAATGCCAGTGCAATGAACAGAAAGAATGTAAATACAGATTTGAGCAAAACTGCCTACAGTTTGTCAGTTATGTGCAAGAAATTAGTGTGTTGCTGCTACGAGTTTATTTCTTCATTTTCATCACCTAAGCTTGTACAGTCATTAGGTTTTTTTTATGCTGAAGACGTGAAAAATGAGCAATACCCTCACCGGGACTCGAACCTGGACCTCTCGAATACGCGCCCAGTGTTCTGACCGTTACACCACGAAGACACGCTAATAAGGTGGGAGAAATAACTTATATACTCCCCCTTTTAAATGGCGACTGGGGATTAGTCAAATCCTGGTGGTGGAGAAGCATCATCCACCACTTTTTTAAGTTCGGGCGCCACTGTTGAGTCATTAAGTTTTTTTTATGCTGAATACGGGAAAAATGAGCATTGCCCTAGCCGGGACTCGAACCTGGACCTCTCGAATACGCGCCGAGTGTGCTGACCATTATACCACGAAGGTTTGCTAATAAGGTGAGAGAAATACCTTATAAGCGAATAACAAATTTCGAAAAAGAAATATACCATTTTATAATTGAGATTAGTTAACATTTCTAAATGTTAATCAAACCTTTAACTGCAAGCGAAACCAGGGCAATGGCAATGGAGAATTAAAAATTAGGCAGACAGCAACTTTAGTTTGGCGACGATTTTAAATACAATGTCCAGATTTCGGTTCTTCTCATTCAGGTTTGGTCTGTTTAATAATGGCAAAGCACTCAAGGCTACCTGCTTAAAGGCAGAGATGTCTTTGTGGATGACTTTCTAAGGGAAACTGGTTCGTATACACGTTATGGGGAAAACCATGAAAATACCCATGCAGCCAGTCTGTTCCTAGAGATTCGAACCCCGGACCGAACTGCCACTGTTCAGCGACCGCTCGGCCGCTGGTCGGCGGTAACTCTTCTTGAGGCACAAAGAAATTTTGCAAATTAGTTTTTAACTACAACTTTGGTTCTTGAGGAAATTAAACACAGTCCTTCATCAAATGATGAAATTGTCTTCATCAAATCGTTTCACATTCTCAACAATTCAGTCTTTATGATATTAACACGAATATAATTCTTCTGTACTCCTTCGAAATTCTAATATCTTAATTTTTACATATTTTATTACGATGTTGTCCGACAGATGGGGCTATATTCGTTTTCGCTTTGGTTCCGCCTGTTGATTTCGCTATAAATATACTTGCTGCTTCTCCCATCTTCGCAAAAATTTACGTCAGACTACTACGTCATGTGCCTTTATGCAGATTTATCAGTGAGCTGGCAACATCGCACTTCATTAGCGATAGCCAGGTGATACCCTCATTGATTGATTGACTTCGCAAAAGTGTTTAACTCCTGCTCAGAAAGGACCTATGTGTGATCATCGAGGAAGTACACTAGGTTTCGTTCGAAAACTATGTCGATTTAAGATTACTTTTTCTGTCTAATTTTAAATGCTAACCAAAAGTTAATCACTAAAAATTCAAAATGTCTCCTTCGTAAAATTAAAATATGTGTTATTCATGGGAATTATACAAAAGGCTATCAAAACTGAAGATGTACTGAAGATGATTAATAAAAGTTCACAACAAAATCTGATAACTGCAGGGCCGACGTCTAAGAACATGTAATGCATTCGACTCATACCTATAAATTTAAAATTGTAAAAATCCTTAAAAATTATTTTAAATGTACAACTTTGTAATAAATCATGGATTTTATTTAAAATCAGAAATTTAAAACAAAACGAATTGCTCCCTGTCGGGACATCTTTCTTTCTGGTGTTAAGAGACTGTGCATGCTACCGAGTTTAGCATTTTGCTGTATAAATATTTTTAAAAGGATAAACAACTTTTCTTTTCCCCTCCTTTCCTCCCCAAACGTGGATTGTCACCTCGGACAGATTCCCCGCCGCCCAAGAAAAGGGATCTTATTCATGAAATTTTATAGAATTCGTATTCTAAAATACTATATTGGCAGGCAATGCAGACAGCCAATATATTTTAAAATGATATTGGCATATAGCCAATTCGTAACATTATTTGTATACATGAAAAATGAATAATACTTTTAGTTTAATCAATTTTTGGTGTGATTATTAGATACCGATTCTAAAGTAATAAAACTTCTAATATGTTTTTAGCGATTGAAAATGACCAGTAATAACATATTTTTAGCGATTATAAGTAAAAACTACCGCTAATAGCATATTTTTAGCTAAGATCATTACTAACATATTTTTAGCAATTGAAAAACATCACTGATAACGTATTTTTAGCTCAGCCCATTAACAGCGTACATCTAGTGATGGAAAATTTACAAAATTACTTGTGTAACTATTCTTTCTTCATATAAATTGTAATAAAATTATAAATTAAAGATTGTTGTACATTATTAAATCACAAACGAATATCTCCAATTAGTAGTTAAGGAGAAAACAAATCAACCTTGAGTTATTCGAATTAATTTGTTAATGAGTCCTCAAGCTAAGTTGGAAAATAGCGATAAATATCCCAGATTTTGAAATTAAATATCTCGGTCAAATTTTGTCGCACGAGAATGAAACATTTTGTGTTTTATTTTTTATAACGAATATACAGTTTTTCTAAATATATGTGTAGGAACCGGAGGACCGTATAAGAAGTTAGATTTCCTAATTTTTATAAAACTGGATTTCGCAGATTTAAATATTGCCGAAGCATGAATCTTTGCGTCATTTAAAACACTTTGTAATTGAAAGGTATAGCTACGATCAACGTTTGCGAAAATGAATGTCTGGTAAAAACTTTTGTAGAATGCAGAGTTTGTACATACAAAACCGAGGCGAGCCGACTGAATGCACTTTTTGAGACATCTCCTTTATTATTTTTAAATTTGTTATAGTGTAATAGCAGTTAGTGGTAAAGTTAATGCACTCACTTCCAAAAGTTAAGCACGAAGGAGTAAAATGCAAAAAAACAACAAATACTGCTTTGATTGACACAAAATTCGGCAGGAAAGTAGCATATATATTTATGCATAAAACAAAACAAATGATTATATACAGAAATGAAAACAATACAAAATTTTTGTAAGTTATCAGATAATGACATACTGGAGACGCAAACAGAATTATGTATAAAGAGAAAATAAACAGCATAAAATGAAAAAAGGACATTAATAGGGAATGTGATCCCCCTCATCTGTATGCAAAGTTTACACCTTGTGACTGTGCTTTCAATTAGGTGGTCAACCACCGCAGAATTAAGCAATCGCCATTCTTCTTGTAGAGCAGTTTCCAGCTCAAGAAGAGTGGCTGGAGGTGGGAGACGTGAAGATACAGCACGGCCGAGAGCATCCCAAACATTTTCAATCGGATTAAGGTCGGGCGAATATGCTGGCCACGCCATACGCGCAATCCCGTCACTCTCCAGTTAGTCATCGACTATGTCACCTATATGGGGACGTGCGTTATTGTCCATTAAAACAAAAGTAGGACCAACTGCTGCAGAGTACAATCTCACAATGGCTTCTAGGACTTCATCTCGATATCGGACAGCCGTCAAAGAACCCCGTTTAAAGATGTGCAGATCGGTGCGATATCCTAATGAAATCCCTGCCCACACCATAATGCTTCCGCCTCGGAATGTGTGATGTTCAGTGATGTTTTGGGACTGCTTGCGTGTTCGTTGTTCACGCCATATCCTTATACCTTGCCATCTGGCTCCAGAGCAAATCTTGACTCATCAGTAAACATGACATTGCTCCAGTCAGACACATTCCAATTCACATGTTCCCGGCACCACTGTAAATGTGCCATTCTTGATTGGAAGGATAGAGGAACACAAACTCGAGGTACCCGGGCGTACAGTCCACTCATATGTAACCTTCGGCGTACAGTATCTGCAGATATCGCCTTTCCAATGGACGTTGTAACCATAGATGTCACACGTGTGGAGGTTGCTCTGCGATTCCGCTTGGCTACAATAGCAATATATCGATCTTCCGCGGGGTTGTAACCCTTGGGCGACCAGCTACGGGCCTTCGGTCAACTGTATGTGTGGTTTGTTTCCATAAACGTGAAATTACAGAACGATGAACGCCGACGAAAAGAGCAACATCTGTGATCTACTGTCCTGCTTCAATGCGCCCCACAGCACGCCAGCGCTCAGAATCTTCCATTCGTCTTCTGGAAGTCATAGAAACACGTATATCTTGAAAACAAATTGTACGAAAGTTTTAAACACCTTCTATCAGCACTTATAAGCAACTTCTCTAACCCTTCATAAAGCTGGCTTCTTATAAGACTGCCTTTTTTGCATATTTCTTGACATGAAAGCGCGATTGACCGTTACGTAACATTTTTGCATACTTCCACCTACCTCTGCAGCGAATTGCATCCTCTTCAATTCTGATTGGCTTCCGGAAATTAGTATTTTCCTCTGAGTGCTTAACTTTTGGAAGTGAGTGTAGATTAGTTGATTAAGGTAAAGCGAGTGGAGGCTATCTACTTGTAGAAAGCATGCCTTCGTGGAAGATTTTTAAGGGAAACTGCTTTGTGTCCAGGTTGCGCATGAAGAAAAATACTAAAACACCCATGCAGCCAGCACGTTCGTTGGAATATGAGCCCGGGCCTAACTATCAGTGCTCAGTGACTATCGTTTGGCCTCTGGTACACCCTAATCTGTGATTATTCTAGAAAAATAAGTAAAAATTATACTAACATAACACTATTAAATAAATTAGAAAAACACCTTCTCGGATGCCATTAAAGCGAGGTAATTGTTTATATTGTGGTGTCATTAGATTTATTGATGCTGGAGACGTGAAAAATGAGCATTGCCTTAACCTGCACCTGAATTCTGGACCTCTAGAATACGTGTCGAGGGTGCTTTTAGTTACACTTCGAAGGCATTCGGAAAGGAAGGAGAAAATACCTTTTATACTCCAAATTTTAAAGAACGATTAGGGCTAGGCGATTAGGGGACCCAATCGCTAAATCCTGGTGGTGATGAATTATCATCCACCACCTGTTAGTCAGGCCCTATTTTGAATGTTTTGGTTTTTTGATGCTGAAGACGTGAAAAAATGTTCAGTGACCTCTCCGGGACTTGAACTGTGGAGCTCTCGAATACGCGTCTAGTGCGCGTCCAGTTACACCACAAAGGCTTGCGGAAAGCAGGGAGAAAATATCTTTTAATATGATTGCAGTACAGCGCTCGAGAATTATGTACTTGAGAGAAGGGATGCTTTCATGGAAAACTTTTCAAGAGAAACTGGCTCGCATTCACGTTACACATAAGGAAAAATCAGGGCGTCTCTGTACTAATACGCAATACTAGTACTCTATATTAGCATGCAGTACTAGTATTATACATACTATACTTTCTTAATACTCGTGATCTCTATTTTATCAGAGTCCTAACTAAGGTTGCTCCATTCATGGTCGGATATTATCCGACCATGAATGGCGGATTGAATAGCGGAATGAATGGCGGAAACCATGAATAGCGGAATTATCCGCCATTCATGGTCGGATATGCGGAAATTTATTTAAAAATTAATTAATCCGAATTTATTTAAATCTGTTATTAAAGGAGTCTCTGTATGAGTTACGTTTAAAACTGCATACTTATATTTATATCTGATTGTTTCGGAGACGTTAAAATATTTCTTATAAATTTTCTGACTTTCCTTTTGTCTAAACTGTTGAATTTTGAAAGTATGACATCATAAGAACTTATACCAATGTATCTATAAATTAATACTAATTTATATTTAAGCGTATTTGTTGTATCAAGCTACTTTTCAGTAGCATACCAGCATTATTTTCCAATACGCAGTTCATACTTAGGTTACAGTAAATTGCAATCAATGCTGAAACCCAAACGCAAGATGAGACTAAGGGTTAGTTATTTATCAGAGAAGACAAAAACATAGACATTTAAAACGGGAATTAATTAAACATTGCAGAACATATGTTAAGATGCACGCATTTACGAATTTCAGTATTAAGAGCTTCTAAATCGTCCTTTTCATATAATCTAGGAAAAATAAATTATGTAAATTATTTATTGAGCTTGATAAAACCAGCTAAAAATGATAAAAAAGAACAGAAGATATGCTCGTATTACGCTCCGAAACTTTTGCAATTAATTCTGTAATCTTCTGCTTCAATTGCGCTTTTGATATTTCCTTTTTTTTATCGAGATAAGAAATGGCAATGAAGAAAAATACCAATTCCTTTTAGGTAATAGAGAAGGGAAAAGATAGTATTATAGCTTTTGTGTATTCCAGCGAAAAGGAATATACTTTTTCCCGAACGTAACACGCCATAGAAATATATAAAAATCTACTTCTAGATAGATGCTGAATTGAATAAAATTCAGTTAAACGATTTACAGCCGTATGCATTTTATGATTAAACTAATCTGAAAAAAGTATATTTCGATATTTCGGCATTAGAAGAGATGTTCCCATTTGATGGAAATATTTTCTAAAATGCGATTGGTATTCGTTCCTTTCGCATAAAATACGATGTAAACAGTTTTATACTATCTAGAAACCTTTACACAATTTTTTCCCTTTTCCGCTATATTTGACAAATGGTATGAAAAAAAATTCTCTTCTGGGTATCTGGGAAAAGAATTCGTATAGAAATATTCAGTTTGCACTTCATGAAGATACTAAATCTTCATATAAAATTCAAAACGAAGATGGGTAAGGAAATTTACTTCAGAATTTTGAAGAAATTGTGGCGCATGTTCCAATAGAAGGCCGTTTTCTTTACCTCTTTTTTCGTAACATGTCAGCTAAATTCAAATTAATTTCTGTCATAAGTGCTACCAAGTAAGACTATGTATTGTTACGTGCGTACGAGTTCGTTATATATTGAAGGCACAAGTCGTTAAAAAGTTAACAAAAATTTATTCTTTGCACAAGAAATAAATTAAAATGCTGAAATATTTCTTCACAGATCTTCGCACAATATCACAATATCTCAAACGTTTAGCAAAACCTCAGTTCAAAACAGATAAAATAATTCTATCTCACAGCGAAATCGCTACAATCAATACAGCATTAAGTAAACAAACAGCAGTTCGCTTTTTACAGCTACAAGTATAACAACAACAACAACAACTAACTGAGATGAGTCAGTCAGTCAGTCAGTGATTTTATAGCCGAATTATTGCAAATAATGCAACTTTACCGGCTCAATGACAAAATTTGCCTAAAAAGGCCACAAGACGTTGAAAGTCCAGACAAATAAAAAATAAAAGAGTAAAGGTCAAAAGGGAAGCCACAAGTGGCAAATACAAGACGACTGAAAAGATATACAATGCATAATAAATATAAAATATACAAGTTTAAATACGATACAGTATCATGAGTTACAAAACAGTTAATGTAAATTGAAAAGTATAAGTAAGGTAGGCACCAAACATGTACAGGATATTAAACATTGTGTGAACGGAAACCAGTCATGAATTTTTATTACGTGGGGAAGTTAGCACTCCGCGTGAGGAATGCTGCAAGTGCACGAAGGTCAACGTCCTCTTCAAGGATGATGTAATCAAACGTGTTGAAGTGCTTCAGTCGGTCACAATTTATGGCTTTATCGAAGAAATTTTTGTTCAATTTGTGCAGATATTTTTCCATAGTTTCAATTTGTAGATCCTTATGTAGCATATCGTTAGAAACATAAAAGTGAACTCCGGTAATTAATCTTAAGAATCTATTTTGAATAATTTGAAGAATTTTAATATCCTTTGCCTTATAGGCTGCCCATGCGGGTGAAGCGTATGTCATAATTGGACGAATAATAGCAGTGTATATGTGACGTTTTTTATAAAGGTCTAGTCTTGAATATTTTCCAAGTAAGGGAGTGAGGCTGTTAATTACTCCTATGGTCTTCTGTTTAATTTTTGCAATATGATCATTCCACTTAAAGGAGGTGTTCAGCACGATACCAAGGTACTTGGCTTTGGTGACAAGTGGTATTTTTTCATTAACCCGCGAGAACACGCACTCATTTTCAGACACGAGAACTCGCGCCGGGTATCTCATACCCTACAGTACATTTCTGCTATTTAAATATCAATTATTACTGTTTATAAGCAAACCGAACATATTTAAATATTACAAAATAATACATTAAAGAATTTTAGTGAATTTAATTATGCATACTTTCATGTTTAAAGACAATTTTGACAAACTGCATACTAATGTTCAACACAGAGACTTTTTTTCACATTTTTGGCACATAAACCTTGATTTTCTGTCCTTATTACATGGACAAAATGCATATCATTTATATTTCATTTTGCACATCATTCATATATCATCTTTTGCTTTGAGGTTTTTTACAGGCGGTTCACTATTAGAGATTTCCAGTTCCTTAGAAGTGGCAGGATAAGTTTTTTTTTTCAGGCTTACGTTTTCTGCGTTACTCTGAAAGAGCGAGTTCCTATGTTTTCGAAAAGAAACGTCTGTTTCTGAACTGTGTGGGAGGATGTTTCGTGGATATCAACAAAATCCTGACATTAATAGGAGCCACATTTAACATGGAAAATAAAATAATCATTGGCCAGTGATTTGATATCCTTGCTGTAGTGTATGTTGCAGCCATTTCGTCGACAACGTCCACAGCTCCTTTCGTAAGATTATAAAACGTGATGATGTCTGGTTTTTTCAATTCCATGGTCGTTTCGTCTATTTTATCACCAGTATGCATTGAGGATAACATAACTTCATTCTTGTTCGTTTTTGCAGAATAAGAAACAATGGTTGTTTCTTTTTGAAATCCGAAGACTGAAGAGTACAACTCCTTTTTCACTAAACATTCAGGCGGTTATTTTGTCTAAGTGTTCCAACCATTGTAATTTTCTTTTTTAAAGGTTCTTGTGCTAGCTCATATCCCGTATACCAGTTCTTAGTTGTCAAGTTGCATCCAGAATTGAAAAGCTGTGTATTTTGAAGGGTCCATCGGGTTGTTCACCGGCATAAATCTCCATATTCCAGATATAAAATACTCTAGAATCTACTAGTGCAAACATCTTGATGCCGTACTTAGTAGACTTCTTGGGCATGTACTGCTTGAGTCCGCTACCCCGCCAAAAGTTTCCAGTTTTTCATCAACTGTGACAAATTCTCCAACAGTATATGCATTTTTACAATTGTAACAAATGTTTCAAAAAAATCTCTGATAGGAGGCAATTTATCTATCGTTCTTCTACTTTGATGATCATTGATATTGTCAAAGCGTAGACATTTCATCAAAAAGAGGATTTGAGTGCGATTCATGGTTTTAGGAAATATTTCAATACCGGTTCTATCCGTGGTGTACAAATCCTTCAAATTAGTATGGGATGATTTATGAGTTCCACATAAGTATAACAGTCCAAAAAATGCTCTTTGATTTCAATTTCAGCTGTCTTTTTTGCATCTCGCTCTCGAATAAAACATTCTTGAATCGATTCAATATAAATATTTGTGCAATATGATCATTCCACTTAAAGGAGGTGTTCAGCACGATACCAAGGTACTTGGCT
>KK115297.1:195128-222761 GCA_000611955.2 Stegodyphus mimosarum | reverse complement strand
ATTACGGTTATAAATTCTTTTGCGATTTGATAAATTCTGTAAAAATATAGTTTCAGCATCAAACTTTTTATAAGTAACTCATATTTTTGGACACGAATTAATATTAATTTACAATCTTTTGTCGCAGGTAAGATTTTACTTCTTTCATATATAATATCGATAAAAAGTAATTTGCTTATTTGTATTATCATGATGTTATTTCTTGAATAATTAATTTGTCCATTTAAAACATTGATACAAACGTTGATATTACAATTATATTCCTCCGAAGCAGAAATATTTTTGCATGATTGGGTTTTGTGGTTTTCCTTATACGTAAGGAGAATACGTATTAGGCTTCCTTCAAAAGTTCTCCATAAAGGTATCTCTTATTCTTTATGACAGATACCCTTTGCGTACTTTGCCATATTTAAACAGCGTAGTCGAAACTAAAAACAATTTTTTTTTAAATCTTTAAATAAATGATATGGGCTACTTAGACATCTCAACTGAAATACGTTATATGTACAAATTTGACATAATTTACTGGAAGCAAAAATAGCAATTAATAATAAAATTTAGAAAAAAATCTCAGAAATTTACATAAAGGAAGCATGTAAAAATTTCAGCATTGAAAATTAATACTCAGCATTGAAAATTAATATAACATTTATAACATTATATTAATAATAAAAATTCATTCAAAAATCAAAAAATCAATTAAAAATATGTCACTAGAATCTGGTTTAAGAGAGTTATAAAGTATGGAATAATTTGCAATATAATATGAGGTCCCACGTATAAAAGTAACGTATGAATTTAAAAAATGAATTTGGAAAACAGCAGACCACATGTAAAATACTGCAATAAAAATGTATAAAATAAATTACTTTTCATTCAGTCTTTTAATATTAAAAAGAACAGAAGCGTAATTTCCTCTAGATAAAGATGTTTTCCTAAATTTAAAATTTTAAGCAACGAGATAAAAATGAGAGTAAACTGTTACTCTTTTTAATGCAAACAAAAATGAGTTCATTGTCTATTCATTATTCCTTTTTTCTTCATAATTTTTCAAATATGGCTCAAATAATTATATACTAATTATTAGTGATATCATTCGCATCAATAAACAATAAACAGTGCTTACCTGAAAATTTAGGAATCACGAGCTCTCCAGTCAGGAAAGGAACAGATCTAAAAAAATGTCACGAAAATAACCGAGACAAAAAAAAATGTGCTACACTGAGATCTTTGTTCAGCGTCTCTTGATAACTGAAGATACTGAAACATTTGTATGCATCCATCATAAAATATAGTTCCACGATTTCTCAGTATTATATTTAAAACAAAAAACACTATGAACTATAATTATGTAACAAAAAAGAACTAATTAAAATCGCAAGCTGCAAGTATAAAAATAATATATTTTGGAAAGTTTATCGAAGTTTTTCACAATAGATCGGAGGGCGGTTAAATCGGGGTGTCATTAAGTAATGCTGGGGGACTAGGAACAAGGTCAGTGCGCAGGGATACTTCCCATTAAGGAAGTATTACGTGACCAAGGTCGCAAAAGGTCAGAGTCGGAGAGAGTGAGAAATTTTTTATGGTCGCATTAAATGTTTGCGGCGACGTGTATGTGACATCCTTGCGACATTCACATCCACATCACAATGTGACATCTGGTCACAAACGTAATGTGAAGAAAATGTGACATTGAGAGGTCACTGCAACGTTATAGCAACTAAGTGTGCTATATGGGACGTATGTTTGACACCAATCTCTCCAGAAGCTTGTGATAGTATATTTTGAAGAAGTGTACGCAAAGTGATTTAGATACAGCAGAAAAAATTTAATTTTTATGACGTACGTTATAAGGTATTTTGTTCCTTCCTTTCGGTGTAAATGAAAGCATACTCGACGAGTTTTCGAGAGATCCAGGGTTCGAGTCCCGGCGAGGGCATTACACATTTTTTCCTTCTCCTGCTTCAAAAAAACCTAATGGCTCTCCAACTTGCATGTAACTAGCATAGATGTGACTTAATAGTGGATTACGTTTTATATTTAAACTTGAGCGGGAGCTATTCCAGTTTGTAAATGCTTGATTTTGGTTACATTTTGTGAAACTGTTTAGATTGTTGATAAATTTATATCGTTCAGTAATTCGCATAATGATTCGACGAAATATTTGCCAAAAGAACATAAAATTGGTTCTCACAGCCAGGCTTCGTAGCATTTTGCCATGTGAAGAGAACTGTTGTTGATATATATCCAGCTGTTGCTTTGTTTCCTTCACATTTTGCATAATGGCGAAAACGCTTTTCTATGCCAAAATAAGTACTCCACCAGTGGCCGAGTGGTTAAACCTGCTAAATACTGGGAGTTCGACCCAGGTTAGATTCCAGGCAAATGAACTGGCTCCATTCTCGGTTTCCGTTTTTTTTACAATATGTAATGTGTGTGTGTGTGTGTCTCTTAGCAAGTCTTTCATGAAGGCAGCCTTCTCCTTCTGTACTTTGCCTTTTTCAAATAACATTAGTAATACAAATAACACCTTTGACCACATAGGTAATACATATGATATGAATGTTACATACCTAATACATATCATACAGCTGTTAAATAAAATTAATGTGTTTTTAAGGGTGAGATGCAAACATATCAGAAACTTTTTTGTTTCATGGATTATAGTGTGTACTATTATTCATACAACGTTATAAAATCATACTAAAATACTGGACATGTTGGTTGAATGAAAGCAAAGAATTAGATTATAATTGTGGAAACTACTGTTAGAACTGCACAATGCGAGCAGTTACACTTCAATTTTTACACATGAAGAAATAACAGATGTTAACGGGATACATGGAGGATTAAGGATTACGTAATGTAGGACATTGCATACTTAAGTCACAGTTGTAGATAAATGTTTGCAAACTCTAGACATGAACGTCATATGCTATTAAATATGGAGGTAAAATCAAATTATGAAATTCTGAAAGGAGAAGCAAAAGGCAATTATCTATGAATATTTAGTTATGTATACACTACTGTGGATTATCACCGAAATATAAATGTTAGTGATTTCGATTTCTTTCAGGTTCATGTTTATAATTTAAGGCTAGGAAATGGTCACGGGCATAAATTTTAGATATGAAATGAGATATGCATCTGTGAAAGAACTTTTCAGACAACACCGCATTTCCTGATATATTTTTCTCCTTCGCTTACTCCTCCTCTCTCCAACTTTTTAAACATATGATTTAAAAACTTCTGATTTATGGTAACAGTATAAAATGTAAACACAAATAAAAAACTGCACCACATATTTTTCTTCTCCCGGTTTTGAAGCGGTGAAATTAGTAAGAAAAAGGGGGGAAATATGCCAGGAAAAATGGTATTTCAAATATTGCGAAAGAAAACACTGAAAGAAATAGGTATGAAATCTGGACGAAAGAAACATACCGTCAACACTTTTAGTATAGCAGGAGAAAAATAATGACTAAACTAGTTTGTTTTTATCTTCAGTAAATTTGGTTTTAGAACTTTTATTATAAAACTTATGCAATTTAGTTAGCTTGGCGTACGTCTAATTCATTTCCTATGCAATTTTTCTTGAAAAATTTCCAGTCTTGTTCAGTTCAGTTAATATTTTAAAGTAATCAAGAAGATATGATTATTCATGTTATGCAGAGACGGATTTTAACAGTTTTGAGGAATCCCGCGCACTGATGGGTTGCCGAATCATTATTTAATTTCTTAAAGTATAGAAAACACACTCTGTATCATAAGATAACGAAAGCTCCAAAAGCTCAAGTAATATAGGCACCCTATTTTATAAATTATCCATTAGCGTTAGTTAGCAGTATATGCTGAACTGAAAAATAACTCGAGCCTTCTCAATCGAAGGGTAAAAATTTTAGAATTTTTTAAAAGAGACAAAAATTAGGGAAATATTTCTCATTTTCTACATATCAGTTCACTGCGAAGTAAAATTCCTTACCTTCGAGAAAGTTTCTGTCTCAGTTTTAATATTTTAATGTGAAACGTTTAAATATTGCTGCAATATTTTACCCATAGTTAAACAATCTGTATTTGTTAGGCAAACGTCTGTTACAAATTCTTGCTTTGGCAAAAATACAACATCCAGAAGCTCCGTCTTCTGGAAAACAAGTTTCAAGTTCAAAAACCTTGAAAGCTGTTAAGATCTTTTGAAATTTTGGAAGTAGGAAGATTTTCAATTCTGCCTTAGAAAAATGTTTCAATTCTTCATCTTAATTGCGTCCACTCGCGCATTAACCGACAGAACCCATACTGTCTCTCTAACTTTCTAAATTCCTTTCTAACTTCCTTCTTCCTAAAAATCTAACTTCATATGCTTTCTTTAATATTTTGACAAATAAAATAAAAAAATATATATTCTGCAGCATTAACAAAGGTTTTCAAATCAATACGATTAGGTACATCTTTTAAGTCATTAAAATTCCTTAATCATTGTGATTAACAAAGAATTATTTCTGGGAGTCAGTTTTCTCAACGTAGTTTGCCGAAGAAAGCGGGAAGTAGTTTGACCCATGTTCTAGCTTTAAATGCTTAAACTGAACCCCTTAGTAACACTTCAGTAGTTATCTGAGCGATTTTCCTTTAATTTTGAAAGAATATACTTTCATAATGTTATCTGTTATAAATCCTAAAGTGTCTCACAGTTCCTTTTCTGATTCATACGTTTGACAACGTTTCCGTTTGTATAAGCAGTAAACTATTTTCAGTTTCCTCAGAGCCACCTTTTAAAAATTTACTTTCAAGTAGAAAACGTAAACATATATAACAAACATGCTGCTGTCATGTTTATACATGCCTATGTACAAATAAGAAAAAATATGCCAATCTAAAATATATATATATATATATATATATATACGATTTGCAACTAGTTTCCGTGTATGCTAGTCTCTCCCATATTTTCTTTGCATTTTCGTGATTCTTATGCTAACAACAAATGGACCAGAATAACAAAAAACATAAGAATGTTGTTTGCTATTTTCCTTCGGGTAGAAGTTCAAGTAGTGATCGATTTCTTTCGCAGGTTTTTTTTTCCGTTTTGCAGCTGCTATGTAGTTTTTCGTATATAGCTTCGCGGAGTATTTGCAACTACCCAGAGCGCTTCGACTGAGTTTCCAAGTGCGTCGATCTCTAATCCATTTTTTGGCTGATACTAGAAACTGAGTGCCTAGTTGCATGAAGTTATTTTTGCATTGTTAAAAGCCTTACTTTCTGAATTGATCTTGTTTCCTCGAATTTTTGAGATTTTCAAATGCAAGTATTGCCTTTTATTAGATTCAGAAACTAAATACAAGCAACTTTAAAAATGTTAACACAGCAATGAAAAACTGACAAATCATCATTAAGGTTTTAATCAACGCTCGTAAACTAAATAACTTTATTTTGAAACACACATTAAATGGACGTATACATATTAATATCTAATGATCCTATTTATCTTAGAAGAGAAAACTAAAATCTACATACACGTTAAAACGTATTTTGCCAAATAATCACATAAAAGTTCTTACTATTTTCTTAATTTATTTCTTAAACACTTGTGTTGGAAATTGTTATTTACATTTCAATTAAGAATGATGTGTAACTTATAAATGTATGTAACCAGCCATTTTAGTTCCATCTTCTGCAGCATTTTATGTCAAAGAAACTTAATACATATGTTACCTAATAGGAAGTACACTGAAACGTAACCTGGAACCACGTCGCATGAAATGCCACGAAAGTGTACCAGCAAAATAAAACTAGGACATCTGAAAATGATTAAATGTGAGGTTTCAGGTTTCAGTAACGTCAAAAATTTCAAACGCATACTAGTTAAAAATTAACTAAGTTATTTGATTCTTTGCTTTGAATTCACTATTATAAAAATATTTATTATTGTATAAACAAGTATTTTCATATTCAAACTAGCTCAGTCTCTCGTATTCGTTGAAATAAAAGCTTTTTCTTTTAATTTTGAAGCATTAAATTTAGTACATATAGTTTTTTTGAACTTTTAAATAACTTATAATACAGCAATAATTGATCTCTATTTACGATGCATGTTTACATGCACTTTGTAATTCTTGTAATTTTGTAGGGCTGGAAAAAAGTGATGAGGAAAACATACTCTTTGTCCTTACATTATTAACTAATTCATTCAAGTTTAAATGGAATAATAAACGTTATAAATATGTATGTATGCGTGTGTGTGTAATCTTCCAATAATAAAAAAATTTTTTCTACTTTGAAACACAGGAAAAGAGACAAAATTTTAAAATACGAAACTTAAAAGTGATTAGAAAATCCTTCTTTCGTATGTGGCATTACATTTATAGGGGTTTTAACATTTCGAAAGTTTATCAAAGTAGGCTTTTACCTACTAGGACTTTTGTTCTCGTGAGGTTTCATCCGTGTAGGCAATCGTTACTGTGAAGTTTCTTCTGTGGGTTTTTATCTAGTCATTCACATTTGCACATGCAGTTTAGAAAATGACGATGCTTCTCATTATGATCATAATGCATTTTTCTCCTTTTAAATTTCAAGTTTATTTAGCTAACATTTTAAAACAGGAAACAATCAAAATGCAGACGGATTTATTTATTTCTCGGATTGCTACTTGAAAGGAACACAACATTTTTTCAATCTTAAGGAATTAAAAATATTAGATAAATAAAATTTTTAGGTGATTTCCAACCTGCACGTTCATATAATTATTGCAGAGTCAGAAAACTCCTTTTTAACACGAATACTATATAGTGCACTTTGTGAAATCAAGTGAAATGGTAATTATTTACCAGCTCACGTGAATGGTTAGCCAATTAATGCGAATATTTTACATTCTGCGATATTTCTTTTCTTTAATTTGAAGTATCTCTTTTTTAAGTACCTTCTGAAGAATAATTTTTTTCTTTCCACTAATCTGAAGAAACATTTTAAATCTCACAACTCTGATAAAACAAGTAAGAAAAGCTAACTAATACACTGAGGAATTACTATGCAGAAACTGAGTTATAAGTAGTAATTCTTGAGCATGGAGATTTTTTAAACGATATTTATTTGAGCAATTTTGTTTAAAGCCAGGGTAAAGAAGAGCGAAGTCCGCTTTCGCTTGAAGAAAAATTAATCCCATCTACAGTCTTTAATCTCACTTCAGACTGAAACTCGACTACAGACTAAAGAGCTAATTAATAAAAGAGCTTTAGCTGATTTTGAAACAACTATAGCATTAAAATATTGGTATAGTATTTAATGTTTGTGAAACGCTTTGTGATTACCATCTAATTCTCCATTTCTTTTATAATTCTTTAATGTATGTGTCACAGTTTAATATGCAAGGTACCATTGTATTAAGCATTTACGAGAAAACGATATCCCATGTAGCAGCACTATCTAATGATTGTCATTTGCATCACAGGCCACTCTCCTTAAAAATACAGCAATAAGGAGGATATTTTTTGTTCGTTGAAGAAAAGGAAATCGTATCAGACTTTCTTGAAATGCATATAGCTTAGAACTAATGGGAAAGAAATATGGAATTTAGACTTCCAATTGCTAACGTTTTAATAATGTACGCACACACCATTTTATAAACAATAAGAAAACTTCTAAATACTAAATACTCTTCCTCCTCTAGTTAGTGTGGCACCAGCGAAGAATGTCAAATATTTGAAAAAAATGAAGTATATAAAAACTTAGGAATTCATAAAAGCATATAACTCGCTTGCATAAATGGCCAGTTTTATTATTATCAAATGATATTTCATTAAGCTTCATTCGAAACTGCATACAGTAAATATTCAGAAAAAAATTGCAACATTTTATTACAGTATTTTAGTGAGGTTTGTTTGTAGTGTGCTTGAAACTTTAAATGTATTTCTAGTTTTCGTATACGAATTGCAAATAAACAACATTCTATCGCAGAATTTAAAAATACCCAAATTTACTTGTATATCATGAAGTAGCAATTTTCTTTTAGACTTTTTAAATGGAGTTCCATTTTGCTTAAAGATTTTCGCAACTAAAAGCTTTTCAATTACTTAGCAATTCCTCTTTCATTTTCTAAATGGAGGACTTTGTTACAAAGAAGGCATATTATATTTAAATTTCACATATTTATTTTTCTGCTGGTGTGCTGCTAACATTTAAAGTGTAACCAGCGTTTCAGATATTAGAAAAATGCACATTCTTCATCCTATTAATGGTTTTATTTATTTCATAAACACCAAAGTTGCAATTAATTTCAAAACTAATGCAAAGTAAAAATAGAAATATTATTATCAGTTCTTTTCTTTTTTGTTTCACAAAAATCAAAGTTTTGAAAAACTTTGATTTTAAAACTATTAAAACTCAGCCGAAAACTTTCTAGAAATGTACTTATTGATTTCCTTTGTACTTTTGAAGCTGTCTAACAGAAAATGTAGATAGAACCCAGCATTTCAATCTCATTCCTCGAAAATTATAAACTTTCGAATATAGTTTTGCTGTAATTGCTTCTTATCTTAATGTCTATGGTATTCAGCAACCGCCTTTAAAATTGTTAACCTGATAAATTTGTTTACTGAAGAAAGAATCGAAATTCTTCCTGCAGTTCTCATAAAGTTCGCATCTTAATGTTGATTTAAGACACTAAGCGTCATTTTGATGAAAGCTGTTAACATGATTAATTTGTTTTCCCAACTCGACAGGTATCATGCTATTGCGTATATATTTACATATCACGCATAGGAATGGTAACACGAGCAATAGCAGTTACACATAGTGTTAAGCGGAATGAAATCAAATACTTCTGCATGTTGCATTTATAATACATCTTTATATAAAATGTGCTATTATTGTACTATTTGATTTTGCATTTTAACTGTCTTTTTGCTTACTACACTATAAATTAAATATGCATATTGAAGTATAATTTCACTTCGCTTATTTTAATTTCAGGCAAAATTTCAGTTTCTCGGAAATTTCGATTAAAGCAGTTTAAAAGATTTCAAGAGCCTGGTGATGGTAGAACAGTGCCATTTACTCTTGAAACCGCTTTGTGTTTCTTATATGACCCAAGTTTTCTCTGTCAAGCACGGAGATTATCTGACAAGCGGAATAATTATGCAGCCTAAATGTAAATTTTCAAAACGTGTAAAATTTCTGTAACAATTTAAACGACAAGATCGTAAAATAACGAATGAGTTTGTAATCAATAGCTAACAGCTCATTTAGCTGTAGACGTATAAATCAGCTCTCTTTGTGCTTCAAAAATTTCTTTCTTTCTGCCTTTGGAAAATTACATTGCCAATGCCTTGATGGAAATTGAAAAATTAACGATAATTAGTAAATAGTAATACTGAGAGACACTACAACAGAAGCTTCCCAAAATCATGCGATTTCAAAAACCTCAACAAATATTACAATATAAAAAGTAGCATATATATTGGCATTGCTTTACTTTAAAATGTTACTGAGCATGCGCTGACTTAATGAACAAAATTTGAATTTGGAAAAATTACCCAAATATTTTATCATATTTTAAGGTACATCCGATACATAAAAAAACACTTTTTCCATGTTTTCTTATTCTGAGGTAATGAGTGAAATTAAAGAAAATTATGTTAATGAACTATGAATTATTTAAAAAATAAAACTGTGAATTGTTTCACAATTTCAGTCCCAGTATTAGTAAGTTATAAGAATGCTAAAATACAACATTACATCGGAAAACTTTCAGTGCATACGAGCAATTAAAATCAAATTACAATTATAAGAAAATAAGAATTATCAAAGTAAATTAAACTCATTTCACTTTAGATGGAAATAGTTCTTCAAGGGTTTCGTAAAAGGCCACTTTTTTATTGCATGAAAACAATAAGTTTCAGTAAAGAGAAATGATGAAATAATAGATTCCGTTTGCTGAAAAAGGTACATTTATTTATGAAACAAATAGTGTATTTTGGTTAAAATTACAATTTTCATCAAAACTTTAGCATGAAATTAAAGCTAAAAGAAACACTTCACAGAGTTCTACTAAATTCAAAATTAAGTGTTTTTAACATTCAGTTAGACAAAACTAATAACAAAAACAGCATTGAAGCTTTGATCCTAACTTGAAAATTATCTGTTAAAACTATCTCAAGCAATTCACGATTATACATATATATACGAGCAGCATATATAATCGTCAAAATTAAAAGATAATGGTATACATATTTACTTGCATATAATTAACGTGCAGCTAAAAGCAAAATTGGACTTTTTGCCTACTTTAACATGTAATATATGCAAATTAGGCGAACGACAACGTGTTGCACAATGGATGTATGTTGTAGTTTGGATGTGTGATATTGTTTAAAGTTAACATAGTTTCTAAGGCTGATTCGTTAGTTATTCTTTAGTTAGGGTTCAAAACCATCATTTAAGTAAAGAGCAATAATGGTATCAATTTATAAACATTCGAGGAGGGCAAATGCAGATGGAGGTAGTTTAAGATCTAAACATTCCTCGAAGTGTCATGTAAAAAACTTCGAACCAGTTTTATATATTTGCGAATCAGTTAATAAACAGCCTGGCCAAAGGGGACGGGGAAAAGTGAAATAACTGTCTCTTAAGTCAGCGAAGAAACCGAGGAGGGACTACAAGAGAGTTAGTTTTAGATTTTCAGGCTGCCACAAGAACTCGAATCAGAAATTATACTGCTGCGCGGAAATTGTATGAGGTTGGAACTCTAAGCGAGGAAATAGTGATTTATGTTTTACTTACTTTATCATTCAAAGATTCCCTTTTAGGCTGCGCTGTCTTCATGTTCAATGGAGCTAAGAGAAATGGGACTACATACTTTTTATCGACGAGCCAAGACAGAACTGAAAGTGCGATTCTAGATGTGTTTTGCTATGGAGGAAGCAAGGAACACGTAGCCTACCTTTTCTTATTCATAAAAGATCCAAGCTCTAAAAATGCAGTTTGGGATGAAATCATGAAAACTTTCGCATCGAGCTACATATTTTTCACTGATGTTCTATAATTGGTTACAAATATATGAATGATGACTTAAAACCTTATGTGCTGCTGTTTATGTTTGCATATGGCCCATATTTTTTGCAAAAGTCTGAGAAGGCTGCTCCGTGTCGACTCCTTAGGACACCGAACTGAGAACTCCAAATGCTTTCTCAAACTCTTCAGGATATAACTAAGGAACTTTCTGAGGAGTGGTGTGCAGTCTTAGAAGACAACCAGCTGAATCAAGATGATAGGTTTGCATTTCTATCCGAAGTGACTGTGCATCACGTTAAAAAAATATTTAGTGCAAATTAGGGAACATAATTTTCCCATCATTTTAAATTTCCATAAATCTGCCTTTACATTCAATATTCTGAGATTCATCAGCTGGAAAACATGATAATTTATGTTAAATAATGCTTCTGTAAAAATTGTTTGTCCGAACGACCAGTGTTCAGCGACTCTACCGCTCGGCCTCTGGTGGGCCATTTAATTCATGTTAAGGATCACAATATATTTTAGTATCTCCGTTATTCAATTGTGGGGTTCCACTCTTTTATTTAATAGTTAAATGTGGAAAACCTGTTACACAGATAAGCGAATAATCGCTTGAGTGTGTGAACAGAGGCATAAGACTGAAGAGGATTTACTACCCTTTATGTCTCAAAATGAGTATGACACAATCGGCTCCTAACTCGAGTGTACAGCAAAGCCTCCACTTAAGCTTGAACTTAAATTGTTATAAAATTAAACTTAACTAAAGTTAACTAAAGCTATCAAGATTCTAACTAGTTTGCCCCTAAATCTCAATTAAGTAGGCGAAGCTATTAAGGGCTCAAAGTACGGCCGAGCGTAGTAATAGCTTAGAGAGAGACGTAGCCCAAAAGCCAAACACGCACTAGTCAAAAACTCTGGCTCTCTAACGAAGTCAGTGAAACCTCGACTTAAATACTGCTCTCACTCATTTGCATTAACCGCGTTTCTGAAAATACATTCTGGTAGAAAAGTGGCTTTAACTAAAGATAACTGTTAAACACTGAGGATAAACCTTACACAATACATTATGCAAAAAAATACCATTTAAGAAAATTTCAGCAAATCTTTCAGCATTATCCTTCATCTACACGTTTCTCATTTCGTTTTACAGTTATGCAGTGTTTCATTATATTTTTTCTAATTCAGACTTACAGAATGAAATCAAATTATGTTAAATGAATAAAAAGTTTTACTATTTACCGTCAAATATTTTAAGGGATGCTCTCTGCGTACCGAAGGCACTTACATTTGCAGTTCAAAGCAGTTACGTCGAATTTCAGTGTTTGGTAACGAAACTGCTATGTATGAAATAATTAACATTATAAAACAATAAAAGCAACAACTTTTATGCACATTTTAAAAAATTATCAAACTCAATGCAGCGAGAATATTTTTTCTAAAGATGAATGAGTATGATTTAAACTCTGAATATTTAATGCAAAATAGTAATATATATCAATTAAACTTGAGGATTTTTCACTTAGTTATTAAATAAAAAATTTGTCCTACAGAGTTTTTATGCATCCATGAAGAAAAATAATACCTTTTATGTTTTTGTTTTTTAATATTTGTTCTTTATTTCGAAAGTTTCTTTTCAGTTTCTTAAATATTAGTAAATTGAAATATTTTTCCTGTTATATTTAAACTTCACTATCGCAAAACGATCATTCAGATGAATAAGCTTTCTAATTTGAACAATAAATAAAAATCTTTTAAAGCTGGTTTATTTTTAAAAATGGTTCTGGATTGAAATAAGCTTTTAATAAGCCTAATTCAACATAAGAGTCAAATAAATATAAAAAACTATTTTAAATGGAATGAATTTTTTCACCCAACTTTAGCATAAAGAAAATATGCTTGACTCAAGTACATGTTTTCCTAAAGAAACTTAATCTAATAGAACACAATAACAGGACATCTAAAAATTAATTGATTACTTATATGAAATATTTAATACACAGAGTTTAGGATACTACTGATCTTATTGAATTAATAGTAATGATTTTTAAAAGTGCTTGAAAATAGGAGCAGATTGTTATTGTAAAAGCATTTAATTGTATAGATTCAAGCTTACTTAAAATCAAAATTAAATCGGCGATGGGAATTATTTCATGTGCACTGAAATTTTTAGCTAAAGTCACGTTTTACAAATCCATCAAATTTTTAAATAAGTCGTTGAATGTAAAAAGAAGTGCATGTAGAAGGTATAGCTTTAAACTGTACGAAGAAATTTAAAACTAGTTTGCTAATTGTAAAATTTATTTCAAGAATGTGGGCAAAGGATAAGAGTAACTGACTATACAGAAGAAATATAATTTTTATCAACTGAAATTACATTAAATATATAAATGGCAAATGAAGGCATATAAAGAGATGCTTGAATCAATTTTCAAATAATGATGAAGAAATTTCCAAAATCAATATTCTCTGTGTAATGAGCCTCGGAATTGCTTACTTTTAAATGATAGCTTCCGCTTATAATCATGTAACTCTATATTTACAATAAAGTTTCCATTTCAATCAACTTCAACAATCATGCAAATTTCATATAGTATATTTCTCCTTGAAATAAATAATTCCTTAGTATAATGGTTATCAATTCTAAAGGCACAGCTAAAGTTGATTGCATTATCGAACACTGAAGGGCAAAGAAAACAAGTAAAACGGATTTTTAAATATAACAACAGGCAGGTTCCTTTTACACTTGTTAGTACTACACTTCATTTAATGATTGCAAAAAAGAAAGTGAAATAAATAAGTAAAACGCTACATGGTATAGACGTTTAAAATGTAGCTTACTACAAGGGTAACTGAAACGCTCGTAAAGGCAGAAGGAAATTAGGTAAGGAGAAAAAACTGAATTAGCACACGCCAGAGAGACATGATTAAGGTTCTGGAGTTAATTGAGAAGTATGTTATTAAAATACAAAATTCTGTTTACAAGTTATTGCTAAACGAAGTGAAAAAATGAATGAGATATCACGCCGGAAATATTTAATAAAATGAATAATATTCATTTTATTAAATAGCAAAAAAAAAAGCAAAAAAAAAATTTAAATGATGTGAACTAATTGACACAAAACAGACCTAGCTTGACTTTTTTAACAAATGTAAACTTCTGAACTTTCCAAAATGGAGAGAAAAGCTAGCTGTATAAGGCTACTTCAGATACATTAATAGATACATTAATTGGGCAACATCTTTTGAAACCTGACCAGCCTTCTAGAATTTTCAAAATACGTGGTTGTTCTAAGTTTATACAAGTAGCCTGGGAATTTAGGTACTGCACGTACACGTTTACATGCATGTATTGTTGGGAATATCCATAAGGGTTTTATTTCCTTGTTATCTATCATATTCTAAACCATTCTATACTATATATCGATCTAGACCAGCGATTCTCAAACTGTGATACGCATACCACTGGTGGTACGAAAGAGAAAAATAGATGGTACGCAAAGAAACAAAATATTTTTAACTATTAAATTCAAAAATCTCGTAAAGGAAAAGGACAATTGATAGAAATTTTAGTGAAGATTTTAAAAATAACACACTTGTTAAC
This sequence comes from Stegodyphus mimosarum, assembly GCA_000611955.2. Lineage (NCBI taxonomy): Eukaryota > Metazoa > Arthropoda > Arachnida > Araneae > Eresidae > Stegodyphus > Stegodyphus mimosarum. The sequence goes on along the minus strand of KK115297.1, from coordinate 208,162 downwards.
TTTAGGCTGAACCGGAAAAATGAATTTATAGGCATTTCAAATAAAGCTATTAAATTTTTATTTCCTTTTTGCACAACCTATTTGTGTGAATAAGGATTTTCTTCCAAACTATTTTTGAAAAAAAATACAAAACAAAATTAAAAGGGGATCATAATTTACGGTTCAAGCTAAGTGAAATATGACCAGACATAAAGAAATTAATCTCCCTTAAACAGACCCAAATTTCACAATAAATTTTAGAATAACACAATAATTCATAATAAATTTTGAAATCTTTACTTAGAGTTCGATCATAGAAAATGTCTATCAATTGTTCTTTTTCGTCATGAGATTTCAGAATTTAGTAGTTAAAAACATTTTGCGTACCACCTAATTTTCTCTTGCGTACCACTGGTTGAGAATGGCTGATCTAGAACATAAATCTTGCCATATTGCTTTATATTTACTACGCACTTTAACAAGAATTTTTTTTCTGTCTAACCTTAATGTTTTGTTTATACGACTGCTGTTCATTCAGTCTGTCGCTTGGGCCATCTCGTCGACAGTCATTTAAATGCAAACGTGAAAACGAGCTTTGCTTTAAAAATGTCAAGTCCTGGTTAGTTTATACATCCGTTACTAACTTACTGACAACATGTCGTTTCAGCTACCTCGAATCATAATAAATATAATTTAAAAAAAGAAAAGTTCCCAGACTGAAAAAGCAGCTTAAGAGACAAGGGCATTTGTATTGAGCTGACGTAACTGCGTAAATGCTTATTTCACAGCATTAAAGTTTACTTCCTGTTATGGATAGAGAAATGGAACATTTACTTAGCATTTTGCCAAGCTGTTACATAAACCCCATATCTGAACGGGAAGAGGTCATCATAAGGCCCTGATGACTAGGTAAATTGCACCAATTTCAACAGCTTCTGTTCTTCGCGCTGATAAACATTTTACAGTTCCTCAATAGTTTTACATTTTCTTCAGCTCCATTTTCTTTACGAAAACCAAAGAAGAGATAACGCAAAAGGCTGGAAACGAAACGAAATAGCGTTGTAATGTAAACAAGAAGAGAAATCATCAAATGGCTTATATCATGTAAAATTTGTGAAAGCAGATGAACAGCCTTTGCTTCAGAAACTGGGCAAAATTTGACAACAGCCAAACGATGTTCTAGAAATTTCAGTAGAGTGCAGATGCTTTATAACCGGGTTATTAAAAAGCATAAAAGATAAGTAATCTGAGTGCAGCGAATTTTCTGCAGCTCTTTCCTCGACGTTCATAAACAAATAACTGGTAGGATTCAAATTAAAGCAAACTAACAAGAATCCCTTTAATCTGTTCGTGTTATTTTCCAGAACATCATTTATGTAAAATGTTTTTGTTCCATACATTTCATAACTGATGAAACAAAATGATGAAAAGCTAGTCTTCATGTGATATTAGAATAAATGAAGCATTTACTTCAATTCTATATTATTTCTGACAGTTATTTGCATCAATAAAAAATTAAATGTTATGTCTTAACAGTTATTACAAAAGCAAAGGTTTAACAACAATAACGAGTTATTTCACCCCTTTCTGCCTCAAAATATGACCCAATGGAGTTGAGTAAGATAAAATGTGACCTCTATTATAGAATAAACAATATATGCGATACTATGTACGAGAATGCTTGGTAATAACCTGACAATTATTTATGGCAAATTACATCATCCTACATGAATAATTCATGTCTTGCTTGGAATATAGGAAATGAAGAGTACCATTGCAAACGATTTCAACTTTAAAAAGAAAAAAATGGATTACACAACGGCAAGCTGGCTTTCTTCTTTGCAGAGACAGAGCCCATAATTTCTCTGCACAATGCAATCTTCGCCCTGAGGTCCACATCGACGCAGTAACGTTTCCAGGAGCGATAGCGACAAACAGGTTGCGACAGGGCACCGAAGATCTTGACGTTACTTCTAATATCTGGCACACTAAGGTTTTCCTCGGTAGGGGCGAGGCTGGCTTGGGTTAGAGATATGCCGTAATGGTGCCTTCCTGACGGGGCAGTTCAGCATGTGCCTTACAGACTGGTGATAGGATGGCTTAACGACTTGGAATCGGATAATTCTAGTACTATGTACGAGTGCAATCTGCTTTCCGGCATTGGAGAGAGCCGTTAGAATGCAGAGTTTTCATGCTGAGAAATTGGAGAAAAAATGATATATTTCAGCAAAAGTATTAAAGAAGATAGCTGAGATGCAGTAAGGAAATATGTTTTTTCTAAAAATGGCAACAACAGTTATTGTTGGAGCTTTTAATTCTTAAGAGTTTGTGTTTATGTTCCAAGTTCAATACCAAATGATAAGTCAATATTTGGATAAACAATTCTCAATAACATGAATGTGTAAAGTTTGTGACAACATGATATACACAATATATACTGTAAAATAGGTGTTCAAATCAATCGTAAATAGTGACCAAGCTCCAACAGAATAATTAATGTTGCGTTGTGTCATAAAACAGTAGGGTCCAGTGTTCTAAATTAAGGTGAAAACATTACAAGAAGTTAAAATTAAATATGGAAATTTATTTAAGATAATACTGAATAAATACAGAATTTTACATGGTGGCGGTGAAGTGGAAAAAAGTAAAAACAGTCATACCAATCCAAACAGGGAATTTAACATTGTAGACAAACGACATTGACGTTCCAAACAGTGATGTAGTAGTGATGTAAACAGTGATACATAGTAGATATGGTTACTGGTTTTCTAGGAGAGAAAAAAAATATATATTAGTTAAGTTTGGACATTTTCGTCGCCCTCCTTAGTATCCTTCTCTCGTCTATTTCTTCCGACATCGATGTTTCTCTGATAACGCTGACGCTTTCAGCTCCGTCTCCTTCCGTCAAAATGGCTGCATGTCAGTCTCCCGTCCGCCTCCTCGTGAGCTCCCAAGCCTTTTTACTCGAAACGCCAAGACCGCTTGATTGGCGATTTTTGATGGTAGGAAAACCGCCAACAGCCCGGCAACCCCAAGGAAAAAACACGCAGGAAGGTGAAACTCCACATAGAAAGACCTTCCTCATTTGGCGATCATCGCTGCTAGCCTCGTCGAGGGGTCCCAATCCAACATATGGAAAGCCTGCGAGTAAGCAAAACCTCCCGCCAACCTGACCCTGCGGCAGGGTTAGTAATGTAGAAATTTAGCCTCTCCGCAGGGTGCAAAAGTAACTAATGTTGACAGAGGTTTCACAGACTACCGTCTGGCGGGCGAAGAAATCGAAAACAAGTTAATAAATCTCTTTGGAAGGGCAACGGACTGAAATCGAAAGTTTTGAAGGGATAAGAGTTAATTATAGAATTTACAACAAATTAACTTCAATACTGATAAGTACTTAAATAAAAATATAATAATTTCACAGATAATTTTCTTGGGTTTATTCCGACACCAAACACGACCACCATAGTAAGGAAATAAAAATTACTTCAGTTAAAATACAATAATCAAGTATGAAAATTTTTATATATTCTCCACAACACCAAAACGACCACCAAAGTCAGAAAATATGGATCCCAAATTTAGCAGAAAAGGGGGCATAAAAGAAAAAACTTAAATTAGCTTTAAACACCAACTTGTGTAACAACTTTAAAAAGATTGACCTTAAGGATCAACTTATCCATTAACAAAAAAACTTAAATTAACTTTAAACACCAACTTGTGTAACAACTTTAAAAAGATTGACCTTAAGGATCAACTTATCCATTAACAAAAAGGTTAAGAAAAAAATTATAATTAACTAAACAGAATTTAAATAGTTAACCAACCAAAAGTAAAGAAGAAAAATTAATTACTCAAGCAACTTAAAATCAGCGTTAACCAAAACTGTCAAGAGAACAAATTAAATGACTACAATTACTTTTAAACAAACCAAAGAAATTTAAGTTCAACTACAAAAATTAAAACAAATTAATCTTTAAGTCTGAAGCAAAATAAGTTAAATCATTACCTTTAAAACAATTTAAATCACAACTGAATTAAGTAATACATAACATTATTAAATAAAGTTGTACTTAAACATGCACCTAGTTGTTATTTTCTTGCCCCATTTTTCTATGCTACTGCAACAATTAGTTAAGATAAAGCAAAACTTATTTATTGAACAGTTCTATTTGAAAGCAAATGAGAAAATAAGTTAAATATCAACTGCTTCCTAAAACAGGAAACACAAAGTCGAGGCAAACCTAGACAAATACAGGTTAGCAATATTCCGGATGCATATTGAACATGAAGAATAGTCTACATTAACCTTTGATGTGTCATCTACTTTGAAGACAAACAGTTTATTAAAACTAAATTCTTACAACTGTATTTTTATTCAGTTTCTAGAACATTGTCGGCCTAGAGTATTGAGTTCAATGGAAAGTGATTGAGTCAAGATTTTTAAGAGTCAAGATTAGCATTTTAATTTCTTCTGTGTACAGCAATATCTAAAAATACAAAAAAATAAATTTATGATATTCAGAACTAGAGATCAGTCATAGGAAAGTGTAGTTATACCCTCCTACTTATAACTGTTAGCTTACCAAAAAGAAAAATTGATCCGGGACAACGAAAGTAAGTTAATTATTATATAACAAGCAAAAGCTTCCTGCCGCTAAGAGGATACCTTTGTCGAGTGCTCTAGAAGGAAAGCAAATGCACGTTTATATTACACATGGAGAAAGAACGAGAGCACTCATATAGTCAGTTTACTTATTCTGGGAATCGAACCTAGAACAAACATAGCAATAAGTATTGACTTCGACTGTTGATAGAGACATTTGAGTGTAATAAAGCATGAAAGACAGTTAAAGAAAACACATTCAAGCCCAATGCCCACCAAACAGTACACGTTTTGCATATTCATTAAATATAGAAATAAATAAAGATGTCTGTCAAAGTATTATTATATTACATAAGTTTTTTATAAATTATAACGACGCATATCCATGTAATAATCATTCACACAAAATTAAACCTTAGTTTAGATTTAAATTGTTTGGGAATTATAAAGAATTGTACTTCAAACTTGCATAGCGTTGTTTATACTTCAAACTTGCATGGCGTTGCATAGCGTTGTGGTTTTAAACTATATACATCTGTAAGCGGACTCTTGCATTGCAACATGTACGTAGGAATTTATGATATAAATCTCTCTTCTATGTTTTAAAAGGTCAATAAGTGTTTAAGAAATTTTTAAAAAATCTGAGATATTGTAGTGAACATGATCTAATTGCTTGATTTACTTGCAATGCCGTTTCATAACAGCAGCAGAATTAAACAGCTGCAGAATATGATTTATATACTGTTATATTACAAGTGCCTAGCTGCATTTTAGACATATAGGAAATATCTAGGCTGAAATATCCTAATTTAGTCAAACGGTTCTTGAAGCCAAAAGCTTTCTTTTCATGAATAGGCTTTCGAGAATAAAGCTCTCCTCGTAAACGAGTTAGCGGTGGGTCAGGAACGAGGATTGTTTAAACTAGTATTAATTTCCCTTTTCGCTGAAACGAATTCATATACGAGTACCTGACCATTCGTATGATTATTATTCGTTGAAAGCATGGCGTACCTTTCTGAAAAAGTGATCATCAAACAAATACAAAGTTTTTGCAAATATTAATCTTGAGTAGAAATTTCATTCCGTACAAGAATTCCTGTCGACTTGATGAATGCTTTCCTGGATTTATTGTTTGAAATTCATCCCTTATTAAATAAATGCTTTATGCGTTACAGTGAATAATTACAAGTAAGACAGTATTTTAAACATATTGTCCCAGCAGCAACCAGAAGGTAAAAAAGCTGAAAGCTGGTAGCTCGAAGAGATTTAAAATGCCTCGAACATACTGCATGCATCGGAGTATTCTCAATGTTCTTCAATAGTAAATTGAATACAAACTAGTTTCTGATATAAAAATCTCCCACAAAGTCCTCTCTTGCCTTAGGCATTTAGGCCTTACCGTAACCTAAACATTCAAAGCAATTATGAACCTATGAAATAAATATCGAAATAATGGCATCTACAGAATCAGGGGAAAAAAGATGCATCGTAAGAAGTAGCTATGCTCTAACATACGGTCTACCCCATACTATAGGCAGTCTGAGTTAGCTTTCACGCAAGAAAATAAAGCAATTTACATACGGACTAAAGAAAACACACGTGGTATGCCACAATGATGCTTAATTAATGAGAAACAAAGGACCACAAACAGAGAAACTGGCATACGATTTAATTAAAAAGATTGTACACTATCTCAGCTTTTAAATACAATAAATCGAAATTAATGGAAAAAAGCATACTAAAAGACAAGAAAAGAAAGTAATAGGTTTGTGTCATGGTTTTCGAAATACATTAAAGACTCAATTTTGTCAAAATCTGCCTATTCGATCATCCCATTGAACAACCTTAGAATTCGAAAGATAAGCTCTATTTCTTTCATACTTTAAAACAGAATTTGAAACGTGTCACTAAATCTTCAAATGCAGCAGAAAACTCTTTATTCGATTCTTCCCCAAAAGTTCTTTTATCTGGAAAAGTTTTAGTATTTTTTCTTCAATTTTTGTTGTAACGAGTATGCTACGATCTCAAGAGTCGCCTAGTGAAGAAGAATGCAAAGAAAGAAATTCTTCGTACCACGTACTCAAGAACAAAGATGAGCATGTGAATCATTTTCGATGGCATTTTCTCCTTCCTATGACTATCAAGAATATACTTGTATCAGGAATGCAAATGGCTTTGCGTTTAGAGTATTTTATCGTTTTATTCACTGAAAGAAATATCAGTTTCACATTCTTTCAAACAGAGCATGATTGTTGAAGAAGTTTCAACATTTTTACTTCTTAGCTACTGATGCAGAAAAAGTTTTTGATCATATGCGGAATTAATTGTGTTGTAGCTCCAATCGCAATTCGTGAGAGTAATGAAGATTGTAACTTTTATAAACACAATTTTCTTTTGAAACACTTTTAGGGTGTGTAAAATAAGTTTAAGCAGAGCAAATGTGTTGCTTGTTGAGGATACTTTTATGGTCTGCAAGCATAATTTTTAAACAAGGTTTCGAAGAGCTCCATATCATTTATTGCAGATTTAAAATGGAACTGCAAATTTCTGGTGGGTGGAGAGGATTCATTTCGTAAAGAAGGCCTGCCAATCATCAACTCTAGATTGGTTCGCGAAAATGAAGCTGAATTTCTACATACAAAATCAACAAATTCAGTTTAAAGAAGCGTAATAAGCAAAAGTCGATTCAATTCCAGCGCATTCTAAGGCAAAGGAAAGACAGCACAGTCTGCAAGATGTCTAAAACAAAATTAAGTAGGGCAGACGCTAACAAATTCATCACTGCGAGAAATATGTCGAAACGTCTGGTGACTGGGAGCGAGGAGGAATTCCAGACATTTGCATTTAATATATTTCAGTGACTCAGAGAAAAAGGAATCAAAAGTTCTGATTTAAAATCTTGGATGCTTAAAATCTACCCCATCAAGTCACTGAAATTACCAGTATCCAGCAAATCACACTTGTTCTTGTGAACAATGCAGACATTTACAAAAAAACTTGCAACATATTTATAATCAAACAATTAACACAGGTCACTTCAGTTTTAATATTGAAATTCGTTCAGTTCGAATACTTGATTGTTTAAGATCAATTCAAGTCAGTCCATTATAACTCATATCCAGTTATTTCCATCATCTGTAAAAGTGGCAAATTATTATTCTTCGTTTATTGCAAATTTATGAACAAATAGAACAGTTTGCAGCTTCTGAACCTAAAAGAATGTTTCAGACGAATAATATTTATACCGTTATTCCTATATAAGCCTTATTACTTAAATTAATCAGTTATTTTTAATTTCATTTTTCACTGTCACTCGTTTGCCTTTCTTCACCATAGTATAAATGAGTCAAATAGTAATTAAGGGGACTCGGTACCAAAAAATCGATGAAATTACCGATTTTTCAATTTTTTGCTAGAAAAATACCTTAATACCCTTACTACACTGAAGAGAAATTTGAAATGATCTGACGGTAATAAATGGTATAAAATGCTTTTAAACATTTTGACAGCCCTTAAAATGCAACGGTCCCTCAGTTTTTATTTTTTTTAACTTCTTAATTTTTTCAGTAAGTTATTAAAAATCAGTGTAAATGAAAAAGAATGTAATTAAATATGACTGCAAGTATCAGGAAACTCTGTTTATGTTTATAAACTGATTTATTTAAATACAACGTGAAGCTGGGGAAAAATTCTTATATATATATATATTGAGCTCATCAAATATTTCTATGTGTATTGTCAGTCAACTTTGCTATGCTTCTTCAAAAATTTAAATTATTTGTGATACGAGTCGAACAGAAAGAAGTGGTGTAATGAAAGCGATTAAGTTCCTGGCTGTAGCATTATTAAAATAGTGCTGGAACAAACATTAAACTCTTTAATTAATTAAAATATACCAAAATTACTTTAAAATGCAATTTATATGCTAGGAGAAATGGCTAAAAGAAGCTTGGAAATCACATATGCTGCTTAAATACAATGTTTTATATTTATTAAAATTTCAAATTTTGCTTTTTGAAAAAATGAATGAAACGACAAATTAATATTATTAACATTAATTCTAAGTGTTTTACAAAATATATTATAATTGATTCATGTATTGAAGTTTTTTTGAACGTGTATTAAAGAACAAAAACAGGTAAAGAAAATATCTACTTGTCTTTTAGGATTTTTTTTCAATATTTGTAGCCAGATGGGGTTTTAAACATAAGCTTGCAATTTATGTTTATATTAACCAATTAAACATTACTAGGTTTCATTTTATATACATATGTACTGAAATTCAGTAGTAAAATTATTAAGAAATTTGAAATGATTTAATGACCATTTAGACAGTTTACGTTCTTTAAACTGCTTTTCTCAGTTTTCATTTTTTCAGTATATTCTTTTACTTAAAGTCTTAAAACTTCTACAGATATGGACTAAATTATTTAATATTTTTACTGCTTATTCAAAATTATATTCTTAATAGAAACAAGGATGCGCTTTGCAAAATAGTGAAAAGAAAAACTATTGGAAGTGAAAACATGATTGAGATCATTTTTTTTTTAATATTTTTACATACAAATGTGCTTTTTATTTTTTTTCTTGGAAACTAATTCATTAATCGCAAAATCGATCCTTAAAGTTATTAAGAACACTCTAACATATGCAATAAAAACATTTGGGGCAAAAACATTCAAAATTATGGGAGAAGAAGGAATTTTTAATTCTTAAATTTTTCTTATTATCGTTCGAAAAGTACCAAGTCCCTTTAATAACACATTTTTAATTAATTTTAATTAAAAAAAATACAAGCAAAAAATTTTTTTTCAGCTTAAAATCATTTTGTCGTATGAAACTCCACTTAATATTATTCATAGAAAATAGATGAAAATTCTTAAATAAAAAATATCATTCGAAAGGTACCAAGCCCCCTAGCTGAGAATTTTGGAATTTTAAGACAGCATGTAGCTGGTTTGTTCGTGCAAGCTAAGTTTCGTTGCTGCCAGTTCTGATAAGTTGTAATTATTCGGCTTTGTGTTATCATTGCCAACCTTTTAATTTGATACCCCGATAGATTTACTGAGCAAGCTTAGTGTAATTGTCTAGTCTTGGAGTACTAGACCACATTTTAAACTAAATTTGACAAGTTTGGGAAGTATCTAAACTTACGGCTGAATTATTTACATCGAGTTGTTGAGGAAAAAGGTGAAGAAAGTAAGCATACTAATAATATTAAGTAAACAATAGAATTCAAGAAATATGATTAGCTACCCCCACTTTTTTCATCATCCCAATTGCATCCAATTATTTAGTATTTATTTCTAGTTACTGCATTTATGATTATTTTCGACATTAAAAACGTTTGAGTTATTCATCTTGAGAATGAGAAAGTAATCACTTCTACAATGAAATTTTCTTGAAAATTGTGATAGGTTCATTTTATGCCTTCAGATTAGTTTTAATTAGTTTAGCAGTAATTTTTTCATTCAAACTATTAGCTTCTAATTACGCAATCTTTGTTATTTTGTAATTCATTTATGTTATTTGCACAGCTAAAACTTTATTCCCTCTTTTATGATTATTGATATAGTGCTTGAGAAATACTAATACCTATTCCTGCCGAATTTACAGCTGCATTACATAGAATTATTACTGTTCACATCTCTGCACGTTTACATAATAATGAACACGTCTGGAAACCTCTCAGCAAAGCTCTCAGATTTGCAGTATGAAAATAATTCAGCTAAAGTTGTACAATAGTTATGCTGAAGTAGTACGGTGAGAAGGTGTCACTAAATATAATATTCCACAAGCTCGCCAAATTAAATCAATGGACCCGCTTGATAAGTTTAAAAAATTACATATAATATTATTCAATCTAAATGATGAGCATTCTTGATGCTTGCTTTACATTTCATCTGAGAACAGTAAGGAAATAACTGCAAAAACTAAACTTCGCTTTCTGCTGTGTTAGGTGTTCAATGTGTTCTTGTCAATGTTATGAAATGTGACCTTGAGTTATTCACACAATAATGGAGGTAAACTGGCAGATGCAACTGTAATCCAGTGAGTGGAGAACTGCAGGCCATTTTAAAACTTGAGTTTCATAGCAGAATGATTTTATTCTCACGGAATAGCTCTGTATCTAATTGATTTTTACGCCAGAAGAAATATGAGGTTATATAACAAATAAAAATGAAATAAACTGCATTTTTTCAATTTAAATATGTCATCATAAACAACCTGCACAGCTATCAAGGCTCTGAAGATTTAGTATAATAAAAATACAATAAAATTATTGAATTTCCAAAAGGTTACGCAGAATTAATTGTAGGTGTTGCAGCATTTCAAACTGAACAAAAATCAGTCTTGCTTAAATATTCCCTTTTAAAAGGAATTTGCTGCAGAGACATAATGTTGTTTCCTTTCCGTAGATTTCAAAGATGTGTTATTAACAAAACAATTTCTTTTTAAAGGAATGAAAATATTATTTTGAATTCACGTTGCATTTCAAAGAACTAGTTTGTTTGTGATGGAGAAAATAATTACTCTGATAGAGACACGAAAATCGTGAGCGAATCGATTGAACTAACTCAGGAATCCATTAATTATCGGAGTAATTACAAAGTCTGTTTTGTTTAATTATTTGTCAAACTTTTAAACAATGAAAGTACATTCACAAATATTTTCAACCAATTTGCGCGCGTTTCAAGTTTTTAAAGAAACCAGATGTGCATTTATCATCTGTAGCTTTTTAGAACTTTTAGCTGCAAGTAATAATTTTAGTGAAAAAATAAACTTTTAAAAACATTTGAAAGGTATAATGATATAGTACCTAATAACCAACATAATATTTAATTAAAAATGCATGCATTTGTTAAGAAATGTAACAAGTTCTGCTACCAAAACTGAATAAGAGACCTCAGTTCAAACCAAATTTATTTTACCTTATTCATTGTATAGAATTCTTTTATATTTTCTAGTAAAATTGTATGTATGGATTATAATTTGAGTCTTAAATTCAAAATTTAATTGCGCATAAATGCTTATTTTTATGGATTTTAATTTCAGAAGAATATCATGACATAGAACAATTTTTAAAGGCTGCTTCTTTGTCCTACCTAAAGTAAGGTCGTGAGTTTAAAACTAGGATCTGTTTGATTGCCATTTCGTCTGTAATTAAATGTAAATATAGAATTTCGCATTCAAATTATCATTCAAGGCTAGACATTTTAAGCACAATGAAATATACGCTTTTTTAGAGAGCCTAAAATTTCTTTCACGAAATTCGCGTAATCTAGAATATGTTTTATAAGCAAATAATTGTTCTGCCAGTTGATCAGATCACAAGTAAAATGCAATATAATACTTTGATTTATTATGCAATCAAACAAAAATTTATGCGAAAACATCTCGCGGCACAATTATGAAGCTAGTAAAATGTATCCACATAGCTAACTTTTCGAGTATGGAAAAGAAAGCAGCTTGAGTGCATCAACAGAGTATTCAGAATTTGAATTTTTAAACACTTTCTTACATCTGTAAATTAGTATTAATATCCAAAAAAGATATCCTGCCTTTTCACCACAGATATTTATAGCAAACAATGTGAAAGAGACGACGATCGGGAAAATCCAGTTAATTTTATCGATGTATCTTTCAATAAGAGTAGAGGTTTTGCTATCTAATATGATTCGATGGATGTCTTCAGTTTCCAAGAATATCTGTATATTATATATATTCTGAGAACATTGTTAACATCAATTATACTAATGCTCAAAATTAAAGAATAATTGTAAAAGTGATGTTAACTGTGCAAAGATTTACTTAAAGTCCTCTGAGTGTGATTATTTACTTTTTATTTGCTATTGAACTAAACCTATTGCTGCTCAGGTACTTGAGGAAAAACATGCAAATTTTCCGAACGCAAACAAATCAGAAAAGGTTTGGTTTATTTAATTACGACAAAGCATACTAAGGCTATCTGCCTAAAAGCAAGGATGCCTTAGTAGAAGACCTCCTAAGGGAAACTTAACCTTCCTAACGGAAACCGAGAAACATTTCCCGTCGATTGGTTGAACGTGGCCTGCACTAACGGTGTCCGTTAAGACTGCCATTGACCCCACAGCATAGATGCCAACGTTTAGAATGGTGGCGGAATGGAGCGATGTGGATGACAGAATGGCGAAACGTCGTGTTCTCAGATGAGTCGCGCTTCTGTTTATCCAGTGACAGTCGCCGCATACGTGTGTGGCGTCGACGTGGAGACAGATCTTATCCGGCAGTAACTGTGGAACGCCCCACCGAGCGACAACCTGGCATAATAGTTTGGGGCGCTACTGCCTACGATTCCAGGTCACCTCTAGTTCGTATTCAGGGCACTATGACGGTCCAACGATACTTGGATAATGTACTGCGGCCGGTGGCAATCCCCTACCTTCAGGGGCTGTCTAATGCAATTTTTCAG
>KK115297.1:173246-195107 GCA_000611955.2 Stegodyphus mimosarum | reverse complement strand
TGCCAACATGCTCTGCAAGGTATACATATGCTTCCCTGGCCACCGTACTCTCCTGACCTGTCACCAATCGAACATGTGTAGGATGTGATTGGATGCCGTTTGCAGACTCTGCCCCTGCCTCGTTCAGAAGACGAACTGTGGCAAATGGTTGAAAGGGAATAGAGAGCCATCCCTCAGGACACCATCCGCACTCTTATTGACTCTATGTCTAGACGTGCTTCTTCGTGCATCGCTGTCCGCGTGTTCCTACGTCCTATTGACGTCCGTTCTCGCTCTGTATTCTGACTATCATTTTGAAATAAAGATCGCTTATTGCTGTTTGCTGTCTCTGTCTTTTTTCCAAATTTCATCACTTTCTGACCACTCCTTCTTGGTGTTGCATTTTCAATGTCGAGCAGTGTATATAAAGTTTAAAAAAAAGAACCACTCGCATACGTACATTGAACTTACCCACTTCAACACAAGCATAAACGTCTAAACAGAAACGAACTGCCTTACAACCATTCAGAGATTGTTTGTTATACATAAATTAGCTGCGAGACAAGAACTAAAGAAAATGTCATAAACACTAGCAGTAAAGTGACGAAGCGCGATCAAAGTGCTGATTTCCACTACAGTAAGAAGCGATAAAAAAGTTTTTAGAAATGATTTAACTGTTGTTTTCTGTTGTTGTAACTGAAAATGAAGTTTCCTGATTTGTTTAATACTATTTTATTTTGGTAGTGAAACTAAATTGTATTACAGAACGGGTGTAATAGAAAATAGTATAATTATCAGTAGATTTATGTTGTCAGAATTTCTAGTCACTTTCAAAAATGGTGATCTTTGAAAGGAGACTGCTATGACAAATTCCCTGTATTTAAAATTGATAAGATCTTTTGGAAGCAGTATTTTATAATTTCTTAAAAATGAGTGCTATTATCAGTCTCCTTTTTGCACCAACTGCTTTTACTTGAATTAGAAAATTATTTCTCTTTCAATAAAGCTTGCCTTTATTAAAACAGATAAGGGAAGATATACATTTCTAAAGTGATCAGGGATTGGTAAGTTAGAAGAAAATGCAAGATACTTTTACTCGTAAGAAAATATATCCTAGATATGGAGAAACTAACCCATCATTAACAATAAGATGACAGGCTTACTATAGATCTATAACTTCATTAGTAACGTATTAGTTTGCTGTCTCCTTTTATCAGGAATATGAACAATGCAAGTCTATTACTTTTAATCGATGTCCCACTACAGTCAAGATCAATTTGTATCATAATTTGACGAAATTATGGTCGACATCTTTATTCCGCTAGCCAACATGCAGTGAACCATATATTTATATATGATGATTATATTTTTCTGGTTCCCAACCAATCTGCCTTATAGATAAGAATTTTATTTTGCGCAGTATATACGATAAAATCATTTTTATACTTGATAACCATTTCAAAGCGTTTCACGAAGTCTTCAGTTCTTGAAGCGTATATTTTTAATTTATGCATGCATCATCATCATCATCATCATTTAAAACAGCTTTCATACTTATTTACTGAAATTAAGGGATTAACTTTCAAACATATATTTTGTTCCTAGTTAATTTTCGGGAACGGCATAAAGTTGTAAAGTGCGAAATTATTTACCTGGATTGGAAAAACTTAATGGATTGCAATTTATGTTTTGCTACGTGAACATGCATATGTTTAAGTAATATTTCTACATTTAAATTAAAAACAATATATAAATTAATATTTGTATATCTTAAAACTAGCTGAATTTCAGACTTTAAACTACGTTACTGAAATTTTATGACATTCCAGGTCATTTAGCATTTTTAATATTGCAATTATTTCTCTTATTATTTTAGTCTTATTCATTCCAAGTTATATTTACATTTCAATACGGAAATGCGGACATTCTACAATGAGGTGTTAATATATTCGTTATGACTTATAACAAATATATTAATCAGTATAACTGGAGTATAACTTTGCTAAATGATTTATAATAAATGAAATACATTTAACATAACTTAAAAAGAAGAAAATGTCATAGCGAATATTGTAATGACATATACACACATAAAATATTTAAACACATTAAAATAAAAACATTTATTAAAAATTTAGATCGGAAAATAAGGACAAGTTTTAGTATTTCCATAAGGACATTTTTGTTATTTCATACTTAGATCTGGATGCAGATGGTAGGTTAGAAACAGATCTAGAAGGTAAGTTTGTTAGTCACATAGTTGTTTATTGACTATATTATTCGTCAACACATTATAACATTCAACTAAACTAATGAAATAATGAATGGCCTTTTAAACAAAATTTTAAGCTCATTCTCTTTTCTAATTATTAGTTGTTCGTCTTTACACATACCAATACAGTTGTGAGTTCTTAGCTTGAATTTTAGACCGTCTGAAACTGTCCATCATTATATTTCTTTTCTGAAAATAGATTTTTGGAAAACAAATGCTTTTAACAAATTCACTTTTTTTATACCATTTGGTATGCAGTTTAAGTTCGAAAGAGTTGTATTTGAATTCTAATGAGTGAAATTCGACTTCCGTGTGGGAAGAAAATGCCACCTACCTCGACGGATGGGCTCTTTGCTTTACTGAAGCAAAGAGCCAAAGACTGCTCTTTGCTTTTCATCTCCTTTACGTTTACTCTATATCATCCGATCTTCGGATGAAACTATACACACTGAAAAAAGTTAAAGCAGCATTGTTTGCTCCTCGTAAAGGGGGATTTTTATACTTATTTTACAGAAAGTAATTTAGTGTACCCAAACTGTTAAAGATTTGATTTTCTAATTATCTTTAGTTGCTTACTGAAATACATTTCAAACTTCTGGTTAATCCATTATCTTGAAGAAATGTTTCATTCTACTTTTTAACATGTAACTACATGATTTGATAATATCTGACACAAATCTTAGCTTACTATTTATGTATTTATGAGAACGTTAGTGATTAAATTAGTGATCATTTGTGATTAAAGTTGTTTTTCCATCTAAGTACCGGGTTAAATTCTTTTTCCACCAGCAATTAAACTTTTAAAGTCCAGTCTCCCTTCATTTGATTCAGTTTAGACAAAAAATTTACATAAATGTCAATTCATGTAATAGGAATATTGTCCGACATCCAAAATAATGAAAGGAAGTATTTTAAAATGCAATTTTAATGTATAGATTCAAATATATAGTATATAGATTAAAATATTTCTCAGTTCTGTTATTTGTACAGATTTGTACATTTATACAAAGCATATTCAATTTTCTCGATAATTAGTGTTCTCAATATTAAATTCACTTAAAAGTCTCCCTCTGACTATCGTCTTCGATTCCATAGTTGAGTTTCAATACCATTATTTAATTGTGTTCTCAAAAATACTAGTACTTTCAAAGATGGTCATGCCTTATGACAGGTTGTTCACTCTATCTTAATTACGTGAATTATGTGTATATCATTAAAATATTAATCCTAGCTACATTTTTTGGAGACGGATTTAAACATCTTCTGTAATATACATATAACTACTATATATATATGTATGTATGGATTTGAAAAATTAGGATTAAAATTCTTAGAAAAAGCAGTAAGAACACCTAGATGTAACCTATCTTCTATTTTTAAAAACATTTTTTCTTTTCGCAAGGTTTTACGGAAAAAATAAGGGATTGGTTACATCTAGGTATTGTTACGGCTTTTGCTAAGAATTTTAATCTTAATTTTTTTAAATTCATTTATAAAATGTAGCAGCACTAGGCGCTAATTTTCAACTTGTTAATTCTTTCGTAATTTTTGAAAAATACACCTTTATCTACTTTTCTAATAACTCTATATAGGTATAGAGAGATAGCTAATACATATTTGGTTATTTTATCTCCTAGGAAATGAAAAGAAAATTAAGAGACTAAAGGTGGACAACTGGCGAAAAATGATTGGAATTTGTAAATAATTAAAATGGAATTTGTATTTTTTAAATGCTAACTAAATAATGATCTGAGAAAGTTTTAAAGAAAGTACATTTAAACGATTTAAATTGTTCTTGATTTTACAGAAAATTCCAGTCTTATCGAGGGAAAATTGAATTCTTCTAAATAATCACAAACAATTCCTTTGGATCAATCAATCATTAATTCTGTGGAATCAACAATGACTTAAATAGTTTAAATATACTTTCCTTTATTTGTTAATTGTTATTAATTTAATTGTTTTTAATTTATTAAATATTTAGTAAGTTACAAATTCCAATTTAAATAATTACAAATTACAGTTTTTGTTTTCTCAAATACTACACATTTACAATCTAAATTTTCAGCTCATTTAAGAGATAAACTAATAACACATATATATGTATCTATTAAAATTTTTAATCTTAGCAGCGACAGAGCAGGAGTTACTTTTTAAGTCGTTTTAAATAAATTTTGAAATTCCTTAATAACTTTTAAGGTTTTTCTTCTTGTATTTCTTTACAAATTCATATACAGGGTGTTTCAGAGATCATGGGTCAAACTTGGAGGGGTGGTGGAGCGTACTAAAACCTGCCTTTTTTGTGTAGGAATGTAGGGTCTAAAGTGACGGGTTTAGGCATGAACGCCAAAAAACGACACGAGAGGAAAATGTGTTTTTGTACAAAATCAACGCAAAGTGCTTCTTTGCAGCAATACAGTATTCAAAATAAATGTTCAAAAAGGGAACACTAACAGTAATAGGAACTACAACTGTGATTGGCTGGAAATGCAGCGGTAGAGGGCGGTGGTGAACCGGACAAACTACGATCCGATGCATCAGAGCATCATTCGAAACTCTGATGTTGAGCGTGATGGGTTAGTTTACGCACAGGGAAAAAGCTGGCATGCATCTCAGGTATGGTGCTGCTAATGGGAACGGTACAGCAGCGCTACGGTTGTACCAGGAATGGTTTCCGAACAGGCGTATGCCGAAGCACACAATGTTCGAAAGGTTGCATCGGTCTCTGCGTGAAAACGGGTCATTTGAAGCCACCTCTGATACTAGGAGTGGAAGAAGAAATGCACGACAACCTCGCATTGAAGAATCCATCTTGAACATAGTGCATGAATCACCTCAGACAAGTACAAGAGCTATTGCACGTCGTCTGTAGCTGAGTCATTCCACCGTTTGGAGAATATTGAATGGAAATGTTTTGCACCCATACCATTTGCAGAGAGTCCAAGTCTTGCAAGAGACAGATTACCCTCTTCGAATTTATTTCTGTCATTTGTCTCACAGGACAGCATCTTCAATAGCCACAACATGCACGTGTGGACAACTCAGAATCCACACGGCACACGTCCAAGTTCATTCCAAACCCACTTCTCCGTGAATGTGTGGGCGGGTATTGTTAACGACTACCTCATAGGCCCATACCTCTTACCTGCACGTACAAATGGCTTATGTTATCACATTTTTCTGCAAGAGGTGCTACCGGAATTGCTGTAGGATGTTTCGGCTGTTGTTCGTGATCGCATGTAGTGCCAGCATGATGGTGCAGCAGCCCATAAGCACATGCGGTCCGCAATTACTTGGATGGGACATTTCCGGGCCGATGAATTGGCCGTGGTGGACCCGTTCGATGGCCAGCCCGTTATACAGATTTATCCAGCTTGGAATTTTTTTTATGGGGCCATCTGAAGAGCATCATTTACGAGATTCCCGTTGACTCACTGGAGGACCTTGTTGCAAGGCTATCCATTGCGGCTGTAAGCGTGCGCGAAATGCCTGCCGTTTCTCAAAATGTTCGTCAATTCCTTCTGCGACATTACCAAGCATGTATTACTGCTGGTGGTCGCAATTTTGAACATTCATTGTGAATACTGTATTGCTGCAAAGAAGCACTTTGCGTTGATTTTGTACACAAACACATTTTCCTCTCGTGTCGTTTTTTTGCTTTCCTGCCTTACCCCTCACTTTAGACTCTACATTCCTATAAAAAATGCATGTTTTAGTACGCTCCACCACCCCTCCAAGTTTGTCCCATGATCTCTGAAACACCCTGTATATATAGTACATGTATGTCTGAAAAACTTTCAAAATCATCAGCAATATTTCAAAAGACTGAAAGTTTTAAATAAATTAAGTAAAAAATCTCATATAAAAATTTAAAAAATAACTTTGAAATTTAGGCACTGTATAAAAATTATACGTAATGTATTCCTAACTAAAATAAAATGCATTACAACGTTTTCGCAATGAAATATTCTCTAATTCAATTTACGTAATATACTTCTGTAAAGCCTACTGAAACATACATTAAATATAATAAAAAATTATTCGAACTACTTTGAACTCAGTAAGTCATCATCTGAAGCTGAAAAACAGTAATACTTTCCCCTGCAATCTACTTTCAATAGTGGCGGAAGTTTTCCCATGTATATAAGGATACTACTGAAAACCAATAGTTCAAATTAGTAATGTTCAAATCCGGGATACTGAACAATGATACTTCAACTTTGTAATATTCAAGTCCTAGCAAAAATGTTTGCTGTAGGGACATTTTCGAAGACTTCTTGATGTGCAACAAGAATAAAAGCAAATATTATTGGAAGTTCATTCTTCCTTTTGCAAATAGCTCTTGATTGCTTTACCTTAAGTAAATCAATTAACCGACCACGATTTAATAAAATATCAGTTTCGATCAAAAGTTTCTTTGCATTAATTCGTATGATAAGCATATTGCATACCACCACTTACGTTTCACAAATACAATGCTTGTAAAAATTCTGTTACTATAGGGCACAATTATCTCACACAGAAAGCACATTTATATCCAGCGCTTTCTACAAAACCTGCAGTTTTTATATCATTTCTTAAATTACTCCTTTAAAAAATAATGCTGAAAATTTAGAAAAGAAAAATTATGCCTCCATATACAAACTTCACACATTACCTAGCATAAAATGAATGTAAATTGTTCTTTCAGTTTTCATTTGTATGGTTAATTAATAATTCGTAAAGTAAATTTTGATTTCAAACAATAACATCCATGAATAGTCATAACGAGTAGACATGAATGATTCTTATAAATTTCAAAATGTTGTGTCACTGTATTGGGATTTTATCAATGCATTTGACCATTGTGGCATTAACTATAAATATTGCCACATTAGTAGATTAGACTGTGTATCATATTATTATGCCGTTAAACAGTTAACACGTAACTGCAACAGCACATTATGTACATTTAATGGTATAAGAATAATCTTGTATCATGGAACAGCTATAAAATTGCTCGTAATGCAGAAATTTAATTTTAGAGTCGTTTTTCCTTTTATCAATAAAATTCCTAGTTCCATACTTAAGGACTCCTTTTCGAATATGAATTCCTGGGATATTCGCAGGATTCCTTTCCAGTGTGGTTTAATTTGCATTGGTCAAACTAAGACATCCGTAAATGGACATGAGGCATATATTAGGAAAAAGGAAACATAGAAGTTTTCTGTTGCCCAGCCTTGTTGGTCAGAAAATCAGACTATCCATTTTTATGCAGCCAAAATTATTCAAAAAACACCTTACATTGGTGAATTAGGTTTCCTAGAGGCGCGTCGCATTAAAAAAAAATTCTTTCTGATCTAGTTAACGACCCTAATTCCTATCCATCTTTAACCTCAGCCGTTAAGAAATTTATGTTTTAGTTTCCTTGTTTCATCAATAGATGGCGTCAGTAGCTAGACTTCTTCCATTCGTTCTTATCACCATGTTATATCTCTTTCATTTAAACTTAAGCAGCTGAAAAAGCTTGTTCCGTATTTAAATCATCGAAACTAGTCCTGCAAAATTTACAAACGTTACGCTGATTTTTGTTGTTTAACTTCTCCAATAATCGTTTTTTGGCGTGTTATTTTCACCTAAACCTGTAATATCTTTACAAAAAATTAGATACTTTAATAAATAGATATAAACATTTGATAATCTTAAATATCTTCATCATAAGTACTTATCACCTACCTTTCATCAAGCGAATTATTATAGAACGAAATAACTATACAGTTACTCATTAAAATTTTTATAAAGACTTCTATTAATGCAAATTCTAATGATAATTTTCACAGTTTTCCAACTTACTTCCGTTGCTGAAATAACGCAGTAAACTACAGCTTAAACTGATAGTCTACATATAATCACCTTAAGCGCATAAATTGCATTAAAATCCTCTACCGCACAATAATCAGTCATTGTTTTCTGCAATTAGCACATAAAATTAAATACAGATAATACAAAACTCTACCGTACGAAATTTAGGAATGTATTTCTAAAAGTGAAGGTGGCAATTGTTTTATACCTTTCTTCACAGATGCAGATGACGAGTAGGAGTATTTTAGAGTGTAATAAAATGTTATGCAATTAATTATTATAATTAATTTTAAGGAAAGTTTTACTAGACGTAAGTAACATGTTTCTTCAGCAGGCTTGTTTGTTCTAAACTATACCTGATGTTTTTTAATTTACTGGAGCA
This sequence comes from Stegodyphus mimosarum, assembly GCA_000611955.2. Classification (NCBI taxonomy): domain Eukaryota; kingdom Metazoa; phylum Arthropoda; class Arachnida; order Araneae; family Eresidae; genus Stegodyphus; species Stegodyphus mimosarum. The sequence goes on along the minus strand of KK115297.1, from coordinate 186,633 downwards.
TTAAAAGCCGTAGAGATAAATGTGCAACTGAAATAAGCCTTGGCTAAATGGGTTTAAGATCTCAATTTTAAAAGCTATTAAATTTGAAACTATTCTATTCTATTTTTCTTTCTTGAACCGTAATCTAACATTTTGCGACGTGTTATTTTATCGCTTCATTGTTCTTCAAAATAATCTTTAATAAACACTTTGCTCTGACGTCCTTTTCTGAAAGAGAAGATAGCTTTTCTTAACAGAAACTAAGCAGTAAATGTTTTTATCAAGACAAAAATTAATTAGGCTTTACAAACTTAGCTACAAAATTTCAAAAGCTGGAAATCAAATTCCATTCTTCTGCCCTTAATCTAAATGAACTAATCTAAAGCTGTCTAATAAATTACACTTTTTCTTAATCTTTGAAATAGGAATATTCATAAAGCACTTCAATAATAGCGCATTGTAAAAGTAATCTTAATGCTCTATAATGCGAGCTTCTAACTTTATTTTCTATGAAATTTTGTTGTGGAAATAAAATTAAAGTTTTAATTATAACATCATACATATATTACGTGAAATAATTTTACTTTCGGTGTGTCATTTTTCAAATTACTTTGAGTCATTTTCGTGATAGTAAAAATGAACAGCAAGAAGACATGTTCAGGAACCGCTCCTTCACAGTAACTTCGAAGAATAATTTTTATAAAATTGTTGTTAAACCGATAAATACATTTCCAAAAATTTTAGAATTTAACATCACTTTGCTGAGCGGCAATATATCTGTTCACATGCCGTTATATGCTTTTTTATTACTTACAGTCAAGGTATAAATGTTTGTAAAAATTAACGGTAATGTTAAAAATTACGTCAGTTAGTTAAGGAATTGAACTATAATAATAAAATTACTAAATGATGCATGTATAGTAGAACCTCTAATAAACGAGACGCTTTTAACTAAAGTCTAATAATTGGTTTTCTAGAGTCATTAGGTTATTTGGAAGCAGGAACTGTGAAAAATGAGCATTGCCCTCGCCGGGACTCGAACGCGCCTCTCGAATACGCGTCGAGCGTGCTGGCCACTGCACCACGAAGGCATGCCAAGAAGGCAGAAGAAATATCTTACATACTCCCCCTTTCAAAGGGCGACTGGAGATTAGGGGACCCAGTTGCCAAATCCTGGTGGTGAAGAATCATCATCCACCACTTTTTTTGTGTTCGGGCACCACTTGTAGAGTCATGAGGTTATTTGGAAGCAGAAGATGTTTAAAATGAGCAATGTCCTCGCCGAGGCTCGAACCACCGACCTCTCGAATACGTGCTGACTACTACATCACGAAGGCATGCGAATAAGGCGGGAGAAATACTTTATAACCTTGCTGCTAATTTAAAGACATCATTGGTAAAATGTAATAGCATTAAAAAGCTTACGATAAAAACTAGTAACATTTATTAATTCCCTTATCAGCGATTAATTTTTGGGCTTTTATATCTGTGATTGGCCATCGCATGGCCTTCCTATTATGAATTACACTGACGGGCAGATACTAACTGATGATGAATTCGTAGGCATTTTGCAGAGGATAAAAGGATGCGAAGACATCGCGCAATATACGTTTCGGAATGGTTAACGGTAGAAAACAGCGAATCAAGTTTTCGGGTTTTGAACTGAAGGAATCATTCGCAGCGTTGAAAAAAAAATATCACAAAAAGGGGAGAATGTACTTTTTCAAACTGCAAATGAGTAATAATAATAATAAAAATAATATCAACAATAATATTTTATAAAAATGCATGTAAGAAACGTGACATAATTTCTCAATTTACTTGAATTTTAATGGAATTAGTTTAGTCTAGAATATTTTTATCAGGAAGTACAATCTTGTATCGATTGTTTGCTTATATGAAGCAAAAGCTTATATGAAGCAAAAGCTTATATGAAGCAAACAAATTTTATTTACTAATAAAGTGTAAGTTAAAATTTTATGTTACTGTTTTTGTACTTATCTTCAGAATTACAAATATTTAAAACAAACAAATAATAAGACAAACTGTTATCACTTAAAATTTAGTTTATAATCGAGTTTTTGATTATCCTAGGTGGTTACGCGCTCAGTTACCATGGATAAATAAGATCCTACTGTATTATTCCTATATCTTTCAGTTTGTGACACTGAAGCCGGGTTCACACCAACGCGATCACGCTTTCGGGCGGAAAGCGTTGACCAATCAAAAGCGAGCTCAGAGGCGGTATTTTCCGGACAACCGGAGATCGCGTGAGTTGAGTTTAACTTTTCGCCGCTTGACGCGTTAGTTTCAGGCATCTAGTTTCAAATGTCCAGTTTATACTACGGTTTTTAATGATTGCACTTTCAAAAATTCTTCTTAAGGAAACAAAAAAGTCAAATGGACTAATCTTAATTAAAATTTCAGATAATAATAAAAAATACATGTGCTAATAGAATAGCTTTATAAATTATTTAAAGGAAAATTCTCAAATTTATTAGCAGTAATAAAGCTTAATAATCAACCATAAGTGATATCTGGTTGATAAATTTTACAGAATAATCTGAAGCAACAGATTGTTGCGAGAAAATAGTGATGGATTTTGAATTTTTCTTAAAATCTATCTACATCAATTTAAGGTTGATAAAACGTTAGTTTCTGAAGTTTAAGATTTTGGATTCAAGTGTCACCTGATAGGTAACGTTGTAGAGACATTAGGTTATTTAGTAGCAGGAGACATGAAAAATATGCAATTCCTTCGCCGGGAATCGAACCACGGACCTCTGAAATACCGGCTCAGTGTGCTGACCATTACACCACGAAGGCACGCTAAGAATGTGGGAGATATACCTTATATACTCCCCTTTTTAAAGGGCGACTAGGGTTTTAGGGGACCTAGTCGCCAAATCCTGGGTGTGGAGAGTCATCATCCACAACCCTTTTAGTTCGGGCACCAGTGTAGAGACATTAGGTTATTTAGTAGCAGGAGACATGAAAAATATGCAATTCCTTCGCCGGGAATCGAACCACGGACCTCTGAAATACCGGCTCAGTGTGCTGACCATTACACCACGAAGGCACGCTAAGAATGTGGGAGATATACCTTATAACGTACCTTTAAAATTTGACAAAATACAATCAGTTCTACCACAGGTTAAGGAAAAGTTCCAAAAATGGGAGTTAGTACAATAGATTAAACATTTTTTACTGCCCATTGCAACCCTCTTAGAATTGGAAATCTGTTAATCGGTATAATTAATTAACGCCATGGCAGCACAATGTACCATGAGGTGAAGGATGAAGGGACTAGACTACAGAAGTTTCTATCATGAGTATTTTTTAAGAAGCAGGTGTATCACTTTCAGATCTAATTTTGTTACAAGCTGTGTACCTTTTATAATTTTAACATAAATTAAAGATATTTTGATGGACAGACGCAACAGTCAACAACTGACTTTTTAAAAGTTGCATCAATTGACTAATACTTTGTTAAAGAACGTAACAGAGAATAATATCAGAGTTGTGCTATCACTTCATCTCTCCTTATTTTCCGTCAAGTTGCTTTTAAAGAAAGTCTAATGAGAGAAGTTGTTTTTCGTTTATGTATTCGATCACATCTTTGAATGCAAAGCGGTTGCTTGAAGAAAAAAGGAAAACAAAAGAAAACTATATTATAGAGGTTTCTAATATAAAAGTTACAAAGTGATCAGATCCAAATTCAATACGGATTGTGTTGTGATATTTATTATCCACTTTGTGGCATTTGGGGGTAATAATTTCATTTACATAGTTTTATCTTAAAAGTTTTAATTTTATATATTTATTTAATTTTTAAATAAACCAGAATTGGTTATGTAACTTTGTAACTCAATCAAAACAGTTTAGATCCACGTTCGTGATTTAAACTTATTTAACATTTTATTTTCCAATTAAAAACATTCAACACATAAGCTCAATTTAAGTTTACAAAGCTTTAGAATTTTTAGCTTAATATATTTCATGAAAGTTAAATAATATTTCAAATTCACTAGTTTCATATTATTTCTAGCCTTTAAGAAGTGTTATGAAATGGTACTGATTTTCTGCTACGTAACTTCGGATAATGGATGAATGCCGAAGTAATGTCAATTATGCCATTGAAGAAGCAGTATCTTAAATTATTAAACGCAATTAGGAGGTTATAGGTTAATGCAGAATCCAGGTATCTGCGATCGAAATTTAATCCTTTTCCTTAGGAAGCCCTCCCTGAGGATTTGCGGACAGCAGATCGAGCCATACAGGCCGGATCTAATTGCTTTAAGAATCCATTAACTACACTTCTTTAAGCTTTCAGATTGATGAGGCTTGCTTCGCAGGAACTTTTAAATTTTGTTTTCTTCAGATCTTCTTTTGCTACTAATTTTATCTATCACTTTCGCGCATCTTTAAAGAACAACTTTGATAAAGTTTTATTAGAGAATATTTCTTGGAAAATGTTGTATCGTGTAGAATTTCTCCTTCAATGGAGATTAAACTTTTTATACAGTTAATGTTCAAAGCATTTGGTTTTATATACATTAAAAGATTCGCTCAAAGATGAAAAGGATTTTATAAAACAGGCAGGTAATTAACGCTAAGGCACTCTCCTTATGAAAGAAAATACAAATATGAAATGATAGGGATTATTTAAATTAAATCCTATTCTTTTCAACAGGCTGTAAAGTAAACTGTATTCTCACAATAAGAAATTTGCATATTTCCGTGTTTTACACAGAAATATGCAAATGTGTTAAATTCTGTGTTAAAATGAAACTACTGGTAAGAGGTTTCTTTAAATATTTGGTTTAGAAATTTAGAATTAAATACATATTTAGGAATGAAAAGGAATATAAGAGTACATTTATCTAAAGAGACAAACAATATAATAGCAATTCTAGAAATAGATGGGTTAATAGGGAAGAAATGGGATGCGTTCCAGGATGTACATAAAATAAATTCCATGAAAAGTACAATTTAGTGTTTTGAAACAAAGAGTGAGAAAAATATATCCAGGCAAGACTTAGAACGAAATGGTGCATTACAAAATATTTGAATGACTTGCAAAACTGGGTTGAATACTGTGAGTTTTCATTTAACGGAGAAACTTGAGTATTTTTGAACTAATGAAACAAGAATCAGAATTTTCAGGAAGTACCTCAAAAAATGTATAAAACTGCATGCTTAATTTTTAATGCAATTTTTAGTATACTTTGCCTTTCGGGAATCCGCAATGAATTCCCTTTCAAATGCATTAATTTTAACAGTAAATGATTGCGTGTATTAAGCTCGACGAGTAGAGAGAGGAAAAAGCAGGTGAACATCTTTATGGTGACGAAATAAAACTTATAAATGATTTACCGAGGACTCCTAGGTCATGCATTTCCATTTGCAACCTCTATTGCCACACCTTCGCTATTTAGCGAGTCGTTGATGCTGAGAGGTCGATTCATCTGGGAGTGCAAACAACAGTCATTAGAACCTGCCCACATTTCCAGACATTAACGGGTGACCTGTCAATAGGGACCAGGAAGAGCCTCTAGGGCTATGTCCAAGGATAGTGCTTGGGTACACGTATAATTAACCGATGTAACCACGCAAGGTTGATAGTAGCTACTCTCGCGCAGTGTTTGGACGAATGGAAATTGTGGTTTGCTTGTGAAGAGGAAATGGAATCAGCCTGAAAATTTGCAATTTTCATGTTTTACAGCATTTTAACACTTTAAGGAGAAATCGAGCTTTATTTTTTTTTCGTTTCAATTGAAGAATGAAAGAAAAATTGCGTAAGAGACGTAACCAAAACATATGTACTAAATAGTAAAAATAAAAAATGTTAAAAGGAGAGAGAGGGAGAAAAGAAAAAGGAAGCGCTAAAGCTCATATATTCCTTATTAAGCAATTTCCGGGAGAGATTTTTGTTCTTAAAAATAAAGAAAGAAAGAAACATAACAATAACAAACTGTTAAATTCAGAGTTACGATTCGGCGAATGTTGTTATCGATTATGCCTTACATTTACAAAATGCCGGTTAATATATCATTTAAACTGAGGTAATGCAATGGTAAATTAGGCAATTCTCAGTTAGCACTGTAATCATCAGATGCAGCTAACGAAGAATGAATTCTTTCGCTGGCAGTGAAGTAAATATTGCAAAAAGACAATGTATTCTGAAGTATATTCCCTTCCAAAGATTGGCAGACATCAGCTTTAATGTAAAAACCTTTAAATATTCTCATAATCAAAAAAAGGGGGGAGGGGAGAGCGTATATTATTTTTAAAGTAATTTTCCTTTGCAAAACTAATGCATACTGCTATCTACAGTGCATGATAGCCTAAATGCTTTACTGCACGATTCGTTAATACGGCAGATTTTTATCAATTAAAGGGATTATAACTGATTTATTTCCCAGCCTAGTACAATTATATGAAGCACAATATATGCAACAGAACGAACAACATATATTAATGCATACGCTATAATATTTCTAAACCGCAATCTTAAATTTTCTTATTCTCTTATGCACACGGATGGTTTGAATTCTTCTTAGGCTACTAATGTAATTTAAAAGACTTTATTTTTTTCTCTGGATATTATAACTGTATTTACCTTGTTAAAAGCTTAGCTTGAATATTCGAATTTCGTAAAATAGGTAAATTTATGACATTATTTTCGTTATTCAATCACGTATGTGTTAACATTGTTAGAAAATGTATAAGAAGGGACTTAACACTTTCTGAATGTAGGCTAATCATTTCCCCTATTTTTGCAAAACGTTCTGTAAAAGACAATAAGACAATAAGCACGGCGATTCATATATTTGCTAAATCCCTTGCGACATCAGCCAACATTAAGGTTATCATCTACAGAGCTCCTTCAACCACGTTTAAAGGAAAATGTATTCGGTTCTCTCTTTCTGTGTATTTTATTCCTATTCCCGCCTTCTTACAAAAAATTCCCTTAAGTTAAGAGATATATAGCTGATTATTTGGAGAATTAAGATTTATTTTACTGGCTATTTATTCATGCTATAGATAGGATACTTATAAAATCGATGTTCGTACAACTTTTTGCGATATTTTAACAGATAAACTTATAAGGTATTTCTCCCGCCTTCTTAGCATGCCTTTGTTGTGTAATGGTCAGCAGGCTCGGCGCGTATTCGAGAGGTCCGAGGTTCGAGTCCCGGCGGGGGCATTACTCATTTTTCAATTATCCTGCTTCAAAATAAACCTAATGACACTACAGTGGCGCCCGAACTAAAAAAGGTGGTTTATGATGATTCTCCACCACTAGGATTTGGCGATTTGGTCCCTTAATCCTAAGTCGCCCATTAAAAGGGGAAGTACATAAGGTATCTCTCCCGCCTTCTTAGCATGCCTTTGCGGTATAATTTTCACACACTCGACGCGTATTCGAGAGGTCCAAGTTATGGCGAGGGCATTGCTCATTTTTCAAGTCTCCTGCTTCAAATAACCTAATGACTCTGCAAACTACGGATGTAAATTTTCAAATATATCGTTAGAGAAAATGTATACGGCATGGGGAATATTTAGTGGTACGTAATTTATACGGGATATTTCATGAAACTTGACTGAGAAATTTCTCTTTTATGGTTGTTCTAAAACCTTTAATTCCAATTTGAGAAATGAATCAAAGAAGGTAGTAGGCTTTCTTTAGATCACAATTGTGTTCGCAGGGACTTTTGATGACAATGTATAGACTTTTAAGTTTTTATACGGAACCTGTACGAAGTTAGCAAGTGGTAAGTTACTGTTTATTTTGTAAAAGAGCTCTTTGAAAAGAACTAGTTCTAAATATTCGAAACGGTGACGAAAAAAATCGAAAAAAAAAATTGCTTGACTTAATCCACTGTCACCCGAAAAAATCGGTTCAATGTCGTATAACACTGAAATTCATTAAATGCGCAATTTTGAATGAGTACTGATTCAATGGCAAGACTTTTCCCTTTCCTCATCGCGATGTTCTTAATTTCAGAACTTTCTTAATCTCAGACCTATGCTTCGAACTTCCTATTTTTCTAATGGGAAAGGAACTTTCTAGAAAAATTAATCTAAGACATAATACGCTTAGTTATTTTTATCAAAATAATCGCTATGCTTTATTTAGTGATAGCTCGAGTAATTTTGAGTGTATGAAAGTGAATGCTTTTGAATTTCATTAATTCGGCTAAGGAACATGCATATCTCACTGATATGTTTTTCTTACGAGGATCATTTTACGAGGAGCATTACGAGGAGCATATAGCATTTTACGTTTCAAATACCTTTGCTAAAGCATACATCCCGTGACAAAAATTAATATGGTTTAGAGGTTAGCTTTATTCTTTCATTTCTTTCTCAATCTAAAACAGCAAAGAGTCATTAATGGAACAATTTTCTTGTCTCATTCTATGAGAGATTTCTGTTTTGTGTTAGATTTTCAAATGTATTATTATCAAAGCAATATAATTTTAAGAAACTTGGGCAGCATTAGTAATTTGTAGTAGCAAGTAACAGTAGTAATAGTGCTAATTGTAACAATATTATTATTATTATTATTATTATTATTATCATTAATATTATTTTCATCATCATTATTATTACTGTTGTCATTATTGTTATTATTATTATAATTATTATTATTAACAGTGCAGGAGAAGTACATAATATATTTTGAGGGTAATTACGCATAAGCGCTTGCCTAATAAGACATGTATATTCTGTCAGCATCTTCATGCTAATGCTCCTTCTATAACAAATGAATGTCTTCTCTAAGAAAACCCAGTTCAAACCACGGCCCAAAATCTTTCTGATCGGAATCAAGCGAAATCTATTATTAGTAAAAAAAGCTAATAATTTTTGTCTCCATCTAAAGTTGCTTAAAATGCTCTTAAATAGCTGCCTCACTGGTTGCAGAACCTCGTGCTGTCAACATGCGTCTGAGACAAACATTACCTTCATAACTAATATACAGCTATTTTCCTCCCCTTATTTGTCATATTATAGGGCTGGAGCAGAACACTTGAGAAATCAAATAAATCCTTGCCTGGAATTTGCAACACAGTCTTCCGTTTGTTAACTGGATGTCACTACGTCACAAGAACACTTTAGAAGAAATGAATTTGAACTTTCGGAGAGGGGCTAGGACAAATTTGTCCCACGACTGCCATATGTAATGCAAGTCTCAAAGTATTTGGGCTTATAGTGGCAATTAAAAATATACTGCTTAAATCAGAGTAGAAGGATGCTTACATCTCCTCAATACACCTAAAGAGATACAGGGAAGAAAGGACGAAATCCAGGTGGCCGATTCTAGGTAGTGTCGAGTTATTATTTATCACATTTTTATTTTGGAACAACTGCAAAGTTTATTATACATTTTCGCAGTGGAAAAATATAGATTGAACCATATTCAGATATGGGAACATGAATTTTGTAACTGCTACTTGAATATGCTGCTCATTACATCACAAGGGCACGTGACAGGAATAATTGTAATTCGTTAAAGATTCAAGAAATTATTTCCTCAACAGACCATACCATATATGACGCAGTGCGGCCAATATTACAAAAAGGATCAATTATAGCCAATACTTCATCGGATGCTATTAAACTATAAAATAATCAGCCGTTTCATTCTTCCTAAAATATTTTAACGAGAAAGCTGTAAAATTAGGATGAGTTAACAAAGGTCTGATCTTCAAACATCATGTTAAGCATTGTACGAATAAAAGCTATTATTAAAAGTTATTAAAAGTTAACAGAAACAACTGTTAAGAGAAGTTCATCTGTAGTCCTGGCTGAGATACGTTTGTGAGAACACTCGTGGTAAGCTGTTGAATGTCATAGTGCAAAGCAGCAGTCTCGACTTCGATCATTTATGAGTAAAGATCTTTTGTAGTAACGAATGAGATTTGGTACTGTAATTAAACATAGTTTTGCCTAAGTGCCTATTTAACAATTAGCAATGACCATAGCCTGCATGAATATTTTGTAATTTACGCTTACAAGAAAAAATCTTTAGTAACTGTTATATTAATTATGTAATAAAGCAAAAACTTCACTCAGTCTCCAGCAGTGGCGTTGCAGCTATAAAAGGTTTAGAGGTTTTTTAATAACTTTGGAAATTTAACATAAAACCTTAATAGGATTAATTAAATTCTAAGAAACAGAGTAACAAAATGAAGTTAGAGTAAGAAAGGATTTAAATATGCAAATAATCAAAAATTCTCGTTTTAAAGCCGATGCATTTGTGAAAGCTAAGTAAGAGTAGAGATAAATGCAGAGCTGTGTTACTATTACTTATGGCACAAAAGGATATTGTTACAGTCGACGTTGCTTAAAAAGGCTTATTAGAATAAAGAACTCAAAAATAGGCAAAGGGTTTTCTCTTTTTATTCATGTTTCTTACCAAGTGAATTTTTAGACGCAAAAGATTAAGAATATGCCTGACTGACGATTTTCTTTTAGATGTTCTTTGAGCAGCTTTTCTTTCTTTAAAAATAACACTACTGTTTCAAGTACCATGCTTTCATATTCAAAACTGTACCAATTTACTTCAGATTTTCCAAAATAATTCTAAAGAATCCTTTTTTCAAATCGCCGCTTCAAATAAATCTATTAATCCCCAAGTGGCAGCTTCTTTAAAATTGGTTCGTGGAGTTTTATTTTTGCATGGCATTTAATTTCCTGTTGTGTAAACTTTTTAAAAATTTATTTGCATAATCATAAAAATTACTTCTACATCTTTAAAGAGGGTGAAAGCATAAAATTGTTTTACACATCAATTTAATAAACATATAATGAAGAGGAAGTTCATGACCAGACAAAAGCAAACTTGATAACTCAATAGAATTAGAATGGCATGACATTAGAAAAATGTTTGCTCCAACAAAACACTAATGATCATTAAGAGTACTAAATTTTTCAAGAAAAACTAAAGTTTTGACGAAATATTCTTTTTAATTCGATTTTACCTTGCTTCTGCTAATGAACTTAGAAATGTGTCCAATATGCCCTTGAAACATTAATTAATTACAGTAATTCCTATGTCCGTACATAAAAGTACAAGTCGATAACTACGTATCTGGTTAATTATATACATGTACTGTATTACATCTAAAAACTTGGCGTTCATTTTCATTAATCAGTTCCTAAGCCAGTCATGCGTTATGCCTTTTAATTGGCCCTTAAAAACAAGTATTTTGTTATCCCGCTATCGAAAGTTTTGAAATTGTTGTTTTACGAATAAGAACATGGAATTAATAATAAGGCTTAAGAAATATTTGAAGTGCAAGAACCAAACATTTGAAAATAGCATATTTATTGAGATGATGTTATTTATGCTAGGTTTTATTCCTGTAATTTTTGCTAGTTTTAATGAAGTCTGATTTGATTTAGTAAGCATGTACAATTTAGATAAAAAACTCTAATTTAAATCTAACTTGACGTTAGATTAAATTTATTAACTAAAAGTCATCTAAATAAACAAAAATTGTAAGCCGAAAGAGACACTGAATCTGTTAAATTGCTAACAAAAATTCCTTTTGTTTAAAATATAGGCTTTTACGAAACATATTTGCATATTTATCTAAATAGAAATAAAGTGATGCGTAATATTCTGATATTACTATCCGAGGTTCATCTTTCTAGTGAATGCGAATGCATCTAGATAAGATGCAGTTGTAAACAGAAAGATAATCTGATAAGTGTGGTCAAACGTCTTTTAAATTAAAACAGAATTTGCGAAGAATATGTTACATATTCCACATTTATCAAAACAGAGATAAAGTGATGCATTACATTCGGATCTACTCCCGTTTTCTTCATTACTGTCGTTTTACTCTCGATACAACTTTCGTTTTCCGTACTACGAGGCACGTCCAGAAAGTAAGTTCCGTTTCAATTTATCTCCGCTGCAGCTCTGCGATCGCAGTTCCGCACATGCGCAGTAGACGCTCTGTATCAAGGAGAAGAAACGCGCGCCATTTGGAGATCGCTGTCAGTCACGTACGCTTTGTTGTGCTTGTTTACAATGTCGGTGTTGATTGAAAATCCCGCCGCTTGTGAAATCAGATCTGTGATTCGTTTTCTGAATGCGAGGAAAGTGAAACCTAGTGAAATTTATCGGCAAATTTGCGATGTTTACGGACCAAAAGCGATGAGTGATTCAATGGTGAGAAGATGGGTCCGAAAGTTCAATGACGGACGTAGTGATGCGCACGATGAAGAACGAAGTGGGCGTCCATCTTTGGTTACAGAAGAACTGGTTCACGCGATTGATGACAAGATCCATGAAAACCGAAGGTTTACAATTAGTGCTCTCGCTATGGAATTTCCCCAAATTTCACGATCACTAATGCATGAAATTGTTACCGAAAAACTGAAATTTCGTAAACTTTGCTCACGTTGGGTACCAAAGATTCTTACTGAGCAACACAAAACAAAACGGATGGGTAGTGCACTTCAGTTTTTGACCCGTTATGCTGAAAGCGGTGAAGAATTTCTGACACAGATAGTCACAGGAGATGAAACTTGGGTTTCTTACGACACCCCTGAAAGTAAGCGGCAATCAATGGAATGGAGGCACACTTCATCCCCAGCAAAGGTTAAGCCGAAGCAAATCTTGACACCTCGAAAAATGATGTGCACAGTGTTCTGGGACTGGAAAGGCATCTTACTCATTAATTTCTTACCGCGTGGTCAAACAATCAGAGCAGATGCTTATTGCGAGACACTTCGGAAATTGCGCCGTGCAATTCAGAATAAGCGCCGAGGATTGCTGTCAAAAGGTGTTGTTTTTCTTCACGACAACGCACGACCACACACTGCAAATGTGACGAAAAACCTCCTACAGGGATTTGGCTGGGACGTGTTTGACCATCCTCCGTACAGCCCTGACCTCGCTCCTAGCGACTTTCATCTGTTCTTACATCTTAAGTCTTTCCTTGGCGGTCAACACTTTAACAATGACGACGAGCTGAAAGAAACTGTTTCCAACTGGTTGAAGACACAGGCGGCAAATTTCTATGAAGAAGGTATACAAAAACTTGTGCCACGCTATGACAAATGCCTGCAATATTTCGGCAGTTATGTGGAAAAGTAGTTTAAGAGTTGTTGAATTTTGTGCAATAAATAACTTTTCTGTAGCTGTACACAATTTACTTTTATTACCAAACGGAACTTACTTTCTGGACGTACATTGTATTAAAGTCAAGGTACCCGAAATTCATCCTTTCCACTGAAAATATAAGTCTCTCGCTCTTTTTCTTTTCCCTTTTTTTTAAGGAGGAATATTTGTATCGTGATGTAAAATCGTATTGTGATGTACTCTGCGCAAAAAAAAAAAAAAAAAAAAAAAAAAAAAAAAAAAAAAAAAAAAAAAAAAGAGGAG